>JAHDVE020005650.1:0-170205 GCA_022606495.2 Halesus radiatus
CTTCTTGTGCCACCAATCTTCTAATAAATGTAACATCAATAGAAAAGGAGCAACAAATAACCATGTAAAACTATCATCTCTATAAATAAAATTTTCTAATAAAACTGTGTTCATCTGAAGCGACCTGCCAGGTAAGTATGTTTTTCTGTATCTGTTTGTACATAATTAGTTAAAAAATATATTTGTACAGCGCCCTTTAGGCGATTTTTCACAAAAACGGCGCTATACAAATCATCCAATTATTATTATTATTATTTGTATTGTATTCCCTTCAAACCTCTTCATTCGTTAATCATTTTATTCCTGAGGGATCTCACTTCCTAATGTGTTCAATATAATTTCATCCTTCTGCTGTCAGTTCCATACATCACTCTTTGTCACTTATTTATAAAAATGTTTAAATTTAATTGACTTTCCCATTAAAACAACAATGACATTAGGTTATTTATTTAAAGCGCCCTTGAGGTGATTTTCTCACGAAAACGGCGCTATAGAAGTAATCCAATTATTATTATTATTATTATTATTATTAAATTCTTTACTACGGTATTTGACAATATTTGGCATATATTTTTACTTTTTTTATGCTAATCTGTATGATAATTGGCCATCACTAGGTGTGAAACGCCTGTGTGTGGCAATTTACAAGAGTGGGCTCAGCTATATATTATGTACATATTATGAAAATGATAATAACAAAACAATTTAAAGACATAAAAGTTTGATAAGAATTTAGTAGCAATTGAATTTCAAATAAAAAAAATTATGTTCTATTATATCTAAACATTTAATTGATATATACAATATTATAACCACCCTGTACATAGCTTTAACGGACGAAAAGTTGAAACCAAATTTGAACAATTTGCTGTGAAAATAATTTATTTTTGATTACCTGTGATTTTCTTGTAAATTTTTGCCTTTTTCTACAGTGTACATCTTTGGACAATTTGTGTGGAGAAATCTCGAAGAACAACACTTAAATAACTTTGTAAACAGCAAAATCACAAGTGTAAGTGTTTACTTTCGTGGCGAGAATGAACGAATGACTGGACTGAGAGTGATCACGTGGTTCCTCCGCTGCGCTCATATTGGCTGTTTGGTCGGTGAGAGAAATACGCTCGTAACGGAGAGTTTGAATTCACACTTAGGCCATGATATGGCTATGGATGTTGGACAAATTACTATGAAATATATACGTAACGGCCGGTGTAAAAACGAGGTGTTATTTTGTCCAACGTGTGGATGTGGGAGAAACACGCACGGAATGTTATTTAATTTTAGAGGACTTAAGACAAAGAGCATTCTAAAAACCCCTTAAATAATTTTTTTTTTATAACTTGTATCGTATAAATAAAGTCTTTCTGAAAACTCCTGTATACTTAACTCAATTTCGCTAAAAATGGTGTGTTAGACAAAATCGAACTGGAGCGACGATAAGTTAAAAAAGAAATGATGTTAGTATTTTCCATTTATTTACACAATAAATGGCATTAGAGAATTTTCAGAATGTGGCGTAAAGTGAACTACAGGGGCGTAAGGTAACCTCGTTCAACGGAATTAAAAATTTACCTTTTACTTTCTCCACACTTTGATTAGATGCCTTTTTTTTATTTACATTTCACAAACAAAAAAATACAATGCAAAAAGTCCCATTAAACTACTTTTTTGAAGTTTGTCTAACGGAAGCTTGTTACTTGAAACTCCAAAGTTACAAATAAGGTTACAAAATATAAAAAACACATAATAATAATAATCGGATGATTTTTATAGCGCCGTTTTTGTGAAAAATCACCTCAAGGGCGCTGTACAAATCTTACTTCCTATTCTTACATTATTCCTATATTACATCTATTACATTTTTTTTTTCCACAGGCTATCATTACACATTATTTATAGACCATATAAAGAGATGCAGTTAAATTATCAAAACTAAATACGGCTTGATCTAAGTTTTCATACATGTTAAATTGAAAAAAAAAAAGCTAACTGTATTTATTCCTTACAATATATTGCAAAAATATATCGTAAGTACATATATCAAACAAACTTAAAACATAAATATTTCTCAAGAATCTTACTCAAAAATATTTCTACAAAAATATATTAAAAAAATATATATATATAAACATAAACGACAACAATAAATCATACATTAAATAATATTTCCTTAATACAAATAGCTTCTTTCAGCTAGCCAAGTTTTCAATATATTTATTAATTGTTTAAAAATTTTACAGATAAGCTTTCAAAATATATACATAGATATAAAATAATAAAAGGATGTAACAAACTTAAAGCATAAATATTTCTCAAAAAAATTAAAAACAAATAAATAACAACATTAAATCGCACATAAAATAATATTTCCTAATATCATATAATCATTAGGAAATATTATCTAATACAAATATGTAGTTTCTTTCACCTAGTCTTCAATCTATTTATTAACTGTTTAGTTTTAATTTTTTTTTTTTATTTCAGCGGGTAACATATTTATACAGCTAGGAATCATGTGATCTAAAGTTCTTTGTCCATATTTGTTTGTATGCTTAGAAGCAATTAATCCCTCATTAAAATTGAGAAGAGTATTGTAAGTGTGCTCTAGTCTATTTGTGTTATATACAGGGTTATTAATGTGCTGAAATATAATTTTGTACCACAGAATTAATCTTACTGAAAGAATTTTGAAAGTGTGATAAAAGTATGGAATATTATATGCTTTTGTTCGTATAAACGTATTTTATGAGCTAATAATTTAACCAATGAATTTTGCACTGATTGAACATGATTGATGTTTGTTTTACAGGAAAGTCCCCAAGCTGTAATTCCATACCTATAAATAAATAAACCATTCGAAGTGTACAGATTGGAACAAATAATTTTAATTTAAATAATCTACTAACAATTGATCTTAGTCGTACACAAAACTTGTTTATTTATAAATCCCACTCGAAAAAATAATCAATAATGACAGTTAAAACCCAAATACAATAAAAAAAAATCATGCATGTTTATGGTGACATAATTTCATGTTCTAACTTCTAGGGTGAAGCGTTTCTCGGAGTGTTTCTTCGTGCTAGACAATCCGCGCCACTCGCTGGCCGGGTGCTACGATGCCAACTACCAGTCATACCAGGCCGTCAGCGAACTGGCGCGCCGCTCCCGCTACCTCGCCGCGCTGCCCCCGCTGCCGGTGCACTGCATCGCCCTGGACGGGGACCCACACATCATGCCCATCATATTCGAAGACAGGTGCCACCATTTATCTAAAGTTTCCCGATGTGACCATTCAAGAGGCTATTGGCCATTATTAGCAAAGCAATTTCCCATCCGTTATTGGTAAGGTTGTTATTAGGATGTCTTCCACTCTTGAGTGGGTGCTACTAATGCCAAGTGGTACCAGGACAGTATGATTATTTGATTTTGTTGTAAAATCTTATATTTGAGTTCTTTGTAAATTAGATTCTTCATTAAATTAACTATAAATAGTTTATTAATTTTCGAGTGTGGTGTGGATTATCTGAGACCAATCATTATTCTCTTGCTTCTTGACAGAAACTAAGCTATTCTTTTATCAGTCTAGTCTATCAGATGTTCAATAAAATACACCATTTCAGATATCAAGACACCGCCGAGTTTGCACGTCGAAGATCTGGCGTTTTAGTTACTGGGGCAACAAAGTCTGGCAGTGGTGACTATTCTTTATCATTAAATCTATCAAATATCTCGATAACTCCTACATTATATTCTATCAAAGCAGTTTATCTGCAAGTCTGTTACTTTGGAATCAAACAAAAACTTTAATTTCTTCATTGTCAATACATTGCGAGAATAATTTATGACAAAATATTTATCAATGGTCTTTTATAATACTTCTGTTTTTATTCCAGAACCTCTGTTGTGTACCGATATGGTATCCGATGATTGCTCCTGCGGTGTGGTGGCCTTATTAGACTCCCGTAGACCCTCGTCAGAAGCTTCCAAGGTGTCGCTGTCTCTCCCCAAGTCAATCACGGATCCCCACGGCAGCCAGCAGAGCATCCTCCAAGCCACCCTGACCCTGGCCCCCAAGAAGTCAGTTGCCGGGTCACCAAAGAGAACCACCATCAAGCAAACCGTTAAAGAAGCAAAGAAATCCAAAGAAGAGATCAAAGTCACCGGAAACAGTAGATTCATCGTGCACAATAATCAAATCAGTGAAATACAAATTGCGAACCCGGTTAAAAAAGCTGAGTCTTTCTCATCCAGCAGTATAAAGGACAGTAAGGTGTTGTCTAGATATTCCGCCAGCACTTTGCTGGACATCGGAATTGAAGCGGCGCAAAAATTGAACAAAAAGAAACAAGTGGTCAAACAAGACAGTGATTTCTCAAACGGATTTACAAATAATGTGACGGGGACAAGCACTCTCCCAGCGAGACACAGCAAGTCTCTGGACCAGCTAAAGGTGTCTCCTCAAGCCTCCGTGGCGCCCGGACAGATGGCCTTCTCCTACACCCAGTCCAGGCTGAGCAAAGGTCCCAACCAATGCCCGGCTTCTTATATCCCCCAGAAGCCGACCACTCTACCCAGGAACTTGACCATATCAAATCTCAACAACACCAGAAGTGGGGAATTCATACCCGTCTTTAATACCGCCCTTCAGCAGAGATCCGGGAGCCAAACTGCACCTATTAATTATAACGCACATGCCCATAAAGGCGAGGAGTACAGGAAGAATATTAATGAATTCAGAGAAAAATATAAGAATCCTTGCACGAGGGATATGAACTTTAACAATGACCGTTGCAGAAACGTAGAATATAATAAATCTAATAATTTAGTGATGAACAATGGTGCCGCGAATAATCACACCTACCCCTCGTATTACGTTTACAATAATCAGGGTAACTCTAGTCAGCATTTAGAAAATTTTGTATATAATCCTTTGGACTTTCAGCGGGGGTACCACGCCAACTCCCTGCCCCGCCCTATGCTGCCTCCGCGAAACTCTTACCCCCCGGTTAGTAATAAGATACAGCCCTGCGAGCCCGCTACGCTTCCCTCCAACAAGAACATCCACCGCTCCAACTCCACACAAGTCTTCTACCAGAAGGCCGGCCCCGAGATGAGCGCAAGTGGCTCCAGGAATGGCAGAGAGCTAACCAGTGTGGATAGTTACCATACCAATATTCCTTACAACCACAGTTACAATGACTGTGGGGCGAGCTGCCAGAGCGGATCCAAGTACTCTTCATCCAACAATGTGGATTCGGGCATTGTGATTAACTTCAGAGAAAAATCTCCCGTGTCTTCTACCAATTACTCGGGCAAATCACCTCCATCTTCGTCACAAGGAGCTCCTCCCCAAAAACAAAAGAAGACCAAAACCAAAGATTTAACCAAACTTCATCAGAGTGCCAAAGACTTGACGCGTGTGACTTCCAGTAAGGATTCTCTAAGCAGTCACCAGTCCAGTAGGTCCCGAGAGAGTAAGACTGACCGCTCCGCGTCGCGCTCGGACAAGAGATCGGCGAGCTGCGGGCGACACCGCCCCTCCGAGAAGATGAACCAGCAGATCTCCGAGGCTAGTACCAGCTCCAGCAATGAGAGCATTCCTCACGCCTTAAAGAGGTTAGAGTCTTCCTCCAGTGTGCCCTTCAAACTTGACCAGACCCAGGAGGGCTTGAGACATTGCAGAAGCGCCGCCTCCGTGCTAGACGAATCCAACGCCAACAGTAATATATTCTCCGAATCCTTACCCAACCTCGCTCCTCCTCCCGCATTCAATTCTCCTCCCTTAGACATAACCGACGAAGACTTTAAAATTCTCCCGCCTGATACATTTAAGAACTTGGAAGATCTCAAAAAGAGGCCAGGAAGTGGTTCGACATCTAGTCTCAGTGAACAAAGCGGCTGGGTTTCCAGTGGACGAAGTTCCGAACGCTCCAGTCCTGAAGCCGTAGCTACCATCGTCAAACCCACTGTGCCTGTGAATCATCCAAAGCCTCCCCAACCTAAACAAAACACTGATAATCTTCATACAAATACTCTTCAAACTAAACCCCCTCCTCAAGAAAAGACTCCCAGTGAAGTGAAGAGGACTGTTCTCAACGGAGAACAATTGAGAGAAAGACTTCTGAAGTTGGCCATTAAGGTAGCCAAGAGTCAAAGGGAAAGCTTAGAATGCTGCTGCGATCGTGCTCCGCTGCCTACGTACGATTTGTGCTCGTGCTGCAACCCTCCGCCATTAACCAGTTGTAGCCAAGCAAATGGAATCCCACAATTCCCAGTCAAAAACCCCAACAATCAGAATGCCGGCCCTCCGAACAGATCAAACGGCCAACAATATCAGCATTCGTCACAGAAGCCCATGCTAGGTGTACGTCACAATTCATTTAATGCTGTCGATTTGGTGAACACAAAAAATGGAGTATTCATTAACGGTATTATAAAAGACACCCCAATTGTCAAAACCTTAGTGGACAGTGACGGGCTTCACCCGTACATAAGAAAGGAGCTCCCGCAAAAGGTTTTAATGAAAGGACAAAATCCTCAAAATGTGCCGCAGAATTTCACATTGAAAGAGAGAATTGAATACACTGATAAGTTATTGGCAGCAGAGATCAGGAGTTTGACGATGGATAGAATTTGCAAAGAGACAAAACAGTCGAGGAAGAACCCCAGTGAACTGAACCTATCTCAGAGGGAGAAGGGACAGAAGTGTAGATCGGAAGTGGATCTTTCTCACATTGCCCTCAGTATTCCGTACGATGACTTGAGACTTCCCCCTCCTCAGCAGTTCAGGGATGTGCCACCTCCGCCTGATGAATTTAAGGTAAGACTATGATTACATACTGAATTCATTCATCTAGCCTTACGTTTGGAACGCCAAGCTCCCGCTATCTAATACTTCCCTAGTGTGCCGAGGATAAGTTTGCGCATAGCCCGCCTGAGTCTATTTTCGTTATAACTTACTTGTTTTTTGAAATATGTTTTTGTAAATTATAACGTCTTACCAGATAATGCGTTTATATATTTATAAAAATTGTATATAAATATCCTAAGTAGTTTCCCCAGAATAGCTACTGTGAAATTATTTTTTAACATTTGCTGATCGAATACGCCGGCGTTCGAGGGATACAAATTTCTCTTGTCCAATGGGTAATTTTGGCGCACTTAAAATTAAGATTGTTATCATTGAAATTGCGTAAATCACCGCGCAGTATCACAATAAATTAAAAAAGTTGGATCAGGGTATAATTCATAATAAGCTCTGTTGAAATGAGTACCCTATTAGAAAAGTTTTACCTTACAATAAAACTAAAACAAATAAAATCTATAAAGTAAGACAAACATTACCATTCTGCTGCCAAATCCACGTTTCTTACCAATCTCGTGTGTAATTCTCGATTTAAATCTCGCGGCCAGTACTATGTAAGGCTGCTCTCTGACGGTCCGGTGAGGAACGAACATTTCACTCCTTACTGGAGACACTGCGCAGAAAAGTCTCACAATGGACTGCGTTGCAAACCGTTACCTTACTTTAGCAAACTTGACTTTTCTGTGCAGTGTCTCCAGTAACGAGTGAAATGTTCGTTCCTCACCGGACCGTCAGAGAGCAGCCTAAATCGAAATATTTGTGTTCTGCTTCAGTAAAATTCGATATAATTTTATGGGTTGTGTCATTTAATTGTTCATGTGTATAAATGTTTGAAGAGATGACTTTACATACCTGTTTATCTGGTAACTTTTTATCCCTATGATAATTTATGTATATGTAGAAAGCACAGTAAATATTCAGTGAATCTCGCAACCTTGGTATGCACCTATCAATCATTTATAAAATTAATATTATTGCAGGACCCGCCCCACTCGGCCCCCACCCTGCAGCTGGACAACCCGCTGTACCACGTGTACGAGGGGGCTCTGGAGCGCCGTCAAAAACGGGCGGGCTCCATCAGCGCCAACATGACCAAATCGCAGAGCACAGGGGAGCTGGCCAAGCACAACCAGGATAATGGTATGTCTGAATTATTTTCAATTTATTACAACTTATAGTACACTAATCTTAAAGGTATTAAGAGGAACGGCTACGTTGCCTGTTTCATACATAACTTAATTTTGGATTTGAGCCCATCCAAACTGAATGATTAATTAAAGTAATTTCTTCAAATGCTTGGTAACTTTGTGGCATCATTATTAATTATATAAATTGAAAATACACTTTGTATATACCACTTTACTAAATAAGTGGTATATACAAAGTGTATTTTCAATTTATATGATTAATTAAAGGTTTAGTGAATATCTACTATGGATGAGAAGTATTTTATTTCTTTTTGTTATAAATTATGAAGTATGTGCCATGAAAAAAATCAATTTTCATAATTTTAGAGGCAACTTAGAAAATTATTTGCGGGTTTATTTTTTTTTTTTTGCATATTTGCTATGTAAATATGAATACGTAAATAAAAATATAAAAACAAAACATTTCAAAAAAAAACTTTTTTCGGGTCGATATTTTAAATTATGTACAAATTTGTGTTCCAACGTAAATTGGTTGTTTTTAATTTAATTTAAAGTCCACCATAATGCTTATTTTAATTTATTTTTTTAAATTTTTTATTTTATGTTTCATTACATTTTTAAAGTAGACGGAGTAAAACTTTTTTTTAAATCACCGTTAGCCCCCAAATAATTGTTAAAGGTACCTCTAAAATGTCGAAAAATAGGAATAATTCGTAATGAAAAACAAAAATAAATTAATTACTTCTAATCTGTACTAGATATTTACTATACTTTTTGATGAAAAAAAAGATCATTAGGTTTTGGGAAGTATTTTGGCCTCAAGTTCAAAATTAAGTTTTGTATGAAACAGGCCACGCAGCCGTTTCTTTTAAGTCGGATACCCGCTGTGAATATAGAACTCGATACGTTTGACCGCTAGCTAACCTTTCTGCAGGGCTATCACTGAATTCATAGAGAGACATAAAACTGCCTTCTTCAGTCACCTACAATATGTTTACCAGATGTGTTCGTAGGGGAAGATTTAAGAAAACCACTTTTTTATGTCTTTTTATATTTCCAGAGAGAGACAACAGCCTCGCGTCCGTTGTGGGTCTAGCAGAATCAGAACAGCTGTTCATCAAGTGTCGCGAGGAGTTTAAACGGACCGTGAAGTACCCTGGATCTCTTTACTCTGACTTCCCGCCCAGCGAGGCCTCTCTACCCTACTTCCACATCTCTGATGAATACAGAATGTTCAATCCTGAAGGTGAGGAATTGTGATTGACAAATGGAAATGATATTTTTTTAAGTGAACCATTGAGTTATGATATACATAATATAATAGAGAAGACTCCAATTACAAACAAACATTGTGCAGAGGGGCAACTAATGCAATCAGCGTCGTTCGGTGCAGTTCAACCTTTGCCGAATGATGAACTCGAACACTATCCAATGCGAGAGGAGTATAATATATTGGTGTGTTCAAATATTTAGATGATTTAGACAATAAAACTTATTATGACAGTTTAAAACAAAATCCCACTTTCCTCTGGATAGTTATTTAGTTAAATAATACTTATTTATTTTATTTTAAATGTATATTTACAACAATTATTCCATTGACCAAAGTACATTACATTATAAGCCAATGTTTGTTACATATTTGCATTTTGAATTTAACAATATTAATCTAGAAAATGTTGACATCAGATTTTAGCTCATTTAAGAGCATGATCAATCTTCCGAGGGACATTACTACATTACTAATGGTAGATAAGTTCTGCATCTCGGAACAAGGAAAGATCTATGTACGCTCTTGTAAAATTGTCAGGGACATATGGGCAATTTTTTTCTAAAATTTTTGGATTGCTTATACAACCGTTGAAGAGGTTGGTTATATGCCATTCTACGCAAAGCGGTTTTCCATCTGTTGGCAAGGCTACTATTACCAAGCATTCCTGATAAGAAGGATGATGGATACAACCAGGAATAGTACCCGAAGTCTCTAAAATATTATAATTATTGGATGATTTGTATAGGCCTGTTTTTGTGAAAAATCAGCTCGAGGGCGCTGTACAAATATTACTTCCTATTCTTTATCTAATAATGAACTTCAGTCCATTTTTTTTTTTTTTTTTTTGTTGACATCCTAACTTAATTTTCTGCTTATTTAATTTTTTTTTTACGTTCGTTTTCATGGTTAAAATAATTGTTAAAGATTCAATTTTTTAAAGCCCACCAAAATGCACTAAATCTATGACTTGTTGGGTGTGATGTCACACGAGCAGTCGGATTAGCGATTCAATAGGCGGTAATCGATATTATATGGATTCCATACAAAAGTTCGAGAACTTTATACTCAAATTTAACTGCTTTTAATTGAAGGAAACATTGTAGAATATCAGCGTCTCGTTATTATTGTAGGTGCATTGTACCAAAGTGCAAAAATACATTCATATCCGTAACTAATTAACAATTTATCAGCGTTCAAATAAAGTCTTTTAAGTCCTTTAATACTTTAAATTATATTTGAAAGGCAAATCAGATTCGCTTGCCTTAATAGCTTCCATCAGTGTTCTACGCATGCGCGAAAACTGACGCATGCGCATCTGTGAACTTGACAAACAGCCGGTGACAGCAGTAGACATGAATAGCTTGAATAAATTAAATAGTTTTGAACTTTAATGGCTTGAAATAAAAATAAATATATTTATGCATTGTAAGATATACCAGGTTTGAGGTATCATTAGAAATCCTCCGCTTCCAGAATAACTGAAGAAATAATCACCAAAGTGCCAATGACATTGTGTTGCGCTTAAGGATTAGATTATGACATAGACAAATTCGTTAAAATTGGTATGAATTTTCTAGCAAAAACTTTCACATAGTCGCAATAAACAACATAATGATTTTACAGGCAAAATGAACACTGTAAACAGCGAAATTATAAGCTATAAGCATGGTAAAGAGCGGAAAAAAACTTTATCTAGTTACAGTTGGGCTCAAAAATTGCACGTGTGACGTCAGAAGCAATGGTACCAACAAAAAAACATGGTGTTTTGGTGGTACCGTTTATAGTTCACTTTTAAATAACGATTTATAAAATCTATGTATAATTATATACAATGAAAGTTATATATTCAGAATCGGCATTTGCTGATCTATACAAATATATATTTTTAAACCCATTATATTTTTCACTGGAGTTCCTTATTATGTACAAACAGATAAAGAAAAACACATTTACCTGGCAGGTCGCTTCAGATTAACACAGTTTTATTAGAAAATTTAACTATCGAGACAATAGTTTTACAGTTGCTATTTTATTCTCCTTTTCTATTGATGTTACATTTATTAGGAGATTGGTGGCACAAGAAGAGTTGGTATTTATTTGAAATATTTATAATTTTTGGACTGGAGAATATTTGTAAATATCTTAGAAACCTCTTTTGTACTTTCTCCACCATTAAAGAGTGGGTAACCCCCTCTGGTCCCATATTACAGAGCCACTTTTTAATGATATAATTTCGAGTAATACACATGCTTACAATTAATATTTTTATAAAACCACCTTCTTCCAGGTTGTCACTTGATAGTCTGTGTCCACGGATTGGATGGAAACTCTGCGGACTTGCGACTAGTGAAGACCTATTTGGAGCTGGGGCTACCGGGGGCGCACCTGGACTTCCTCATGTCTGAGCGAAATCAGGGAGATACCTTCTCTGATTTCGACACTATGACCGATAGGTAAAACTTTTTGAAATTATACAATTTATTTATTTATTAATATCATGCAAGTGTGAAAGTAGAGATTCCAGTTTAGAGGTATCACTATCACCACAGAGCAAATAATATATAGAGATGCCCTAATACGCAAGGGGAAGAAACCAAAATAAGTTGGGCGAGCTAGGCGTACGCCATTTCAAGTAAAACAGCAAACAAGTAAAAAGGTTCGACTTGTTTGGAAAAACTTTGAGTTTTGAACAATTTTGTTGGAGTATTTTGTTTGAACTTTTTATAAATGTTTTGTAATTTGCTTAGCGCAGTCAAAATCACGCGAAACAAACGTGGACAGCAGTGAACTAGGCTGGTGCAAAATGGACGTCATGTGACCTTTGGCTCCAGCTGTCGAAAGGGTACTTAGGACAAGTCTATTAATTCTGACATCAGTGACTCTCACTCATTTGCAGACGTCTGAAATTTGTTCAGTAAGGTTTGATTACTTACTCTAATTTTTCCCTTATTCCAGACTTGTCCAAGAGATCCTAAACCACGTGGAAAACCTGCGTGTGGAGCCGGCACGCATCTCGTTCGTGGGCCACTCGCTCGGCGCCATCCTGGTGCGCTCGGCGCTGTCGCGGCCCGCCTTGCGTGCATTGCTCCCCCGGCTGCATACCTTCCTGTCGCTAAGCGGCCCGCACCTAGGAACTCTGTATAACTCTAGCGGGCTGGTCAATGCAGGTACAAGTTTCACTGGTTCCAAATTACATATATCCAAAGAGATATAGATCGAAGGTACCCCGAATAAGATGTGTTATTGTTAATAGACAATATTCATGTTTTTATAATTGCTTGTAAAGACTTTAGTACTATTTCACAAATAGATTTTGCAAATGATTTTAATATGTGATGATAACGCATTGGTCGGGTAGAATAATACACAAATATTCCAGTTGGTAATTATAATGTATTTGGTTTAATGGTTGGAATATAAAAACAAAAGATTCACACTCTGAACGCAATTTATACTACCTTTTGTCTCTCTCTTTCATACAATCACTCAGATGTACATTCATTTCAGATTTTGGTGGCAAATCTATGAACATTGTAGCCAAATGATCATCAAGAGTGCGTTTATAAATACATAACTGTTTTTACTACCCTCATGTATTTTATAGACAATGTTTATACCACACTCCTCGATCTTCACTCCAAAGCGCCCGCCTAAATGCTCACCGATACACCACATCGGACTGCACTTTGCATGTAGGTTTCGGCAGAAGTATTGGATGGAAGTGTGGTGAGACTTTCTCTCCTAAATGTATCTTTAATGTCCGCAAATGTATAATAGCGATTTGACAATATTTCATAATTACCACAATAAGTAACTCCAGTCCATTTTTATTAATCAATAATGTCATTCAAACATAAATACAAGTATATTTGTTTTTTTTTCTAAAGTTATTTTTCATAGTTAAAATAATTATCAAAGTTTCAATTTTTCAAAGCCTGACAATACTCTCCAAATCTATGGCCGGTCGGTTTTGATCACTTTTCAGGTTAGAATGTCAAATGTCAAAACAAGTATGAGCTTTACCGTATATAATTTTATATTATAATCATGGCAAACCATAACTAAACATAATTAAAAAAATTATGAACCTTTTAAGAAACTTTAACTCAAAAAATAATAATAGTATTGAGTATTAATATTATCGTAATATCCGTATTGATAATTGGCTTGCTCACGAATACTCTAATTTATTTCACTAATAATAAAAAAAAAAAATTTTCTTATATTGAACAACAATTATAGAGCTTAAAGTCACCCAAATTAAGTTTAAATCTTGCAAAAACTAAAAAAATACATATTTAAAATACAAAACAAAGTTGAAAAATAAAAACCTCCATACTAATCTAAAAACAGAATGCGCACGTGACGTCAAATGTTCCAAATGCAATGGTACCAACATAACAAGGTGTTTTGATGATATGATTATTTATTCACTTTTATATAACGATTTATAAATTCTACGTATAATTACATATAACAAAAGTTATATATTCAGAATCGGCGTTTGCTGATCTGTACGAATACATATTTTTAGAGCCATTATTTTTTTCACTGGAGTTCATTATTTCCTTGTTCCAGGCATGTGGTTCATGCAGAAGTGGAAGCGGAGTGGGTCGCTGCTGCAGCTGTCTCTGCGTGACACGGCCGACCCCCGCCAGTCCTTCCTGTGCCGCCTGGCGCGCCGCTCCGCCCTGCACCGCTTCCGCCACGTGCTGCTGGTGGGCTCCGGGCAGGACCGCTACGTGCCGCTGCACTCTGCCCGCCTGGAGCTGTGCAAGGCGGCCATCCGCGATCAGAGCAACCTGGGGCAGGCCTACAGGGAGATGGTAAACTGATCTAACTTGTAGACATTAAAAGCAGACTTAACTAACTCTACAAAATATCTAAATAAGTTCTAAGGAATGTGTGTAGCATCCTCACTTGCATCATCTTTGGCACTACAACTCTCATATCTCTCACCCTGTGCAGTAAGTGATTGTGCCCACCCCCCATCATTTATTATTTTATTTGTTTCTTTAAGTTTTTAATCCAGGACTGGGTGGATGGTGGAAACCCAATCTGCCGTATTAAATTCAGTTTAACAATTCCTACCCCCTGAACAAATGGATTTATCTAGTCAATTTAATAATATTCCATTCTGCCATCAATTTGACATAATAACATTGCGTACAATGCGAGACCTAGAAATTGGGTACCATACCAGCCAGCTTGAGATTTTAAAGTCGTTACATGAGATAGTGAGCTCTAAAGTAGCTTTCTCCAGAGTCCATTATCGTATAACATAAAACTGTCTGAAATGAGTGGCACTGTCACTGCGATAAACCACAGCTCCAACTACAGGAAAATAATGAGAAACATGTTGTTATTCCCCACTTACTTTTTGGAACCACTTCCCAATTAATAGCGGACACTTTGTTTTTAACTTTATTTTGCATAATTAAAAAACAATACCCAAAAGCATTTCTTCAAACCAGTTCCTACATCCAGTGACCGCAAACTCACTAGAACAATTTAATGGAGACAGGATTCCTCACAGAATTCACAATTGCTTTCTAACTAAATCGGTTTTACCGATAATAAATCATTACCCATCCATTCAAATTTTAAAGGAGTGGGGGTAAATTAAATCATATAAATAAGTCGTCGCAATGTGAATTAACCACAGTTTGAAAATGGCCTTAAACGCCGAAACAGCTGTCACAATTAAAAATACTTGCAGAACTTAATAATAACATTATTAAATTTGATTTACATTAAATTTAAAAAAAAAACTTAATTTCAGGTCCACAACATGGTGTCTCCCCTAGTGGCACGGGGTACCTTGACCGTGGCACGATACGATGCCCAGCACGCCCTCCCGCACACGGCTAACGCCCTCATCGGCCGCGCCGCCCACATAGCCGCTCTGGACTCCGATCTCTTCATCGAAAAATTCTTGCTCGTCTCTGCACTTAAATACTTCCGATAAATGCCTCTGCCAAGAATTATACCGAACCGGTCAACGAATGCATTCAACAATTACAGTACCTTATTACTGTTATTGGATTTATTTATAACAGTTCTTATTTCTGGATTGCATTTATACAATATATTCTTTATTGTGTCCATGAAAAATCAGTGTAATAGTTACCATGATGTATACAAAAATGTTGTTAGTAACTGAACGACTACTCGAAACGTTATTTTGATAAATGTAACATTTTATTACAAGTAGATATATTATTATCTAAGGGGTATCGAACTTATATTGTCGTAACATAAGACTACTCGAAATAATGTAATACGTAATCTAAATAGCATCATTTTATTCATCCAATGTAATATTGTCACCCCAAAAGCAAAAGATAGCTTGTAACCGTAAAAATTAAGCAAAGTTTTAAGAATATATTGAGGATACTTTCAGATGAAGTGGATTCATCCGCAAGGATAGATTAATACTTACTTTATCTGAAGCTGCTCGTAACCTCCGACAATTCGAGATCATTCTTGTGTGTTTTTGTTTGGGGTCACTGTGTTACCCCATGAAAAAAAAATCTGTCTTAATAAAATAATTTTTGAAAAGAGTTTGTTTCGTGAAAGCATTTAAATCTCATTTGGAGTCACCGATGTACCCTGTGGTAACAATTATAATTTCTGTTATTTTGAAAAGAATTTCTTTTACAGATTATTTGTAGCCTTGAATGGAAACTTGCAACTGAACATTTGTTATGCACATAACATCATCATTATTTCTTTATTTTTTTATAATTATGGGGCATATTTAGCAAGCTGCTTTTGGAGAAACAATATTATAATCAGTCATTTCTATTTGTACCATCATGATGTTGTCAATTTTTTATTATTTTTTTTATAATCCAATACACAAAAGCAACTAGCATTTCAATGTAATATTTATTATTTATTTATCTATAAGAATTTTTTTTTCTTCAGTTTTTTTGTAATTTGTAATTATTTTACTCTTTGATTATATATTACACGATTACAGAAAAATGTCACTTTTAGAAATAGTGACAAAAAAGCTCATGACTATCTAGTGAGGTAGGTACCTTTTTATAAAACGTAATTCTTTATTGAAAAGGTTTATTAATGATATTTAAAAAAAAATAATTTAAAAATTAAAATGCATTATAATATAATGTAATTGTTTTTAAAAGTTTTGGTTCAAATCCTTGTGTCACTTGAAGTTATTTCATTAATTTGTGTTTTCAAATAATCTCTTTAAAATTTTTTTACTTCGTCTCTCCGGAATTCCGCAGTTAAGCAAGAAGTTTTTAAGCCTAAGGAAAGGGATAAGGAATCTTCCTAAAAATAACGGGAATTGCGCTCCTGGTTTCTGAGCAGGTTAAACTATTTTTTTTTTTGTAATATTAACTGAAAACCATTGCACAGCATTTTTAAATATGTGTACAAGTTTTATTTTTAAGTTCTATGTTTAATTTCTTATTGTTAAGCCACGTATACACGAGGGTACAAACCGCAACACATTTCGCGGTACATACAACAGTTGCACAAAACATCTGGGAACAATGCAGTGGCATATTTTGTTTGCACCACCAGAAAACATGTTGGAACGATGCCCCATAACATTTCTCTTGTACACTTTTAGAGTGTCAGAACTACTAAAGGCTAGAATTATACTTGAACTGATAAATGCGTATTTATTTATACATATACTCCAATATATAATATATTTGGCTGGAATTCCAATATTTCCCCACACTGCTGACATGTTGAGAGGCACGTTGCGCATCCGTCAAGATCTGACGCGGGGTTGTTGGTCGTGCCGTGCTGCCCGGTGCGCTTGCTCGGCAGTGCGCATCATGTAGAATCTATGTTTGCTCGTAATGTTGGGGCACATTTATGCCCTAATGTGTATACGTGACTTCAGATTCGTAAAACTAACAAATTTTTATTGAAACATTTTTATACATTTATCCAACAAATCTACCGTTGAAAATATTAGGACATTAATCAAAACTGTAATCTACATTTTAGGTGGTCCATAATCTACATTTAAGTGCCATTATTCTTGTACACAAGAATAATGAGAATGTCAAGATCACTTAAATATCCTTTGTAAAGAGTGGAAACAAAACAAAACTATTTTGTTTATTGCTTAGTGAAACTCAGAATATGCAAAAGCTTCTAGCAAGATCTGAAGTCCCTCTATTTGGCAAATAAGCTAGGTACATATTTATAATTAATTAAATTTATCATTGTGAAAATGATTGTCAATACTTCGTCTGCACCATATTGAACAATGTTTAACTTATATCGATTGAGTTTTCCACAATTAACCTAGCGAATGTAATTAATTATGTTGATAAATAATCCTATTTTATTTTGCTATAGAAGCGTTAGGTTATTTGTGTGTGCGATAGGAAGAAGGGGATTTTTTTTTTGTATATATATTTTTTTGAAAACCAAACAATAGTTCCAACTGCTCCCAACCGTCTGGACCCATTGAGACTATGGCATGGAGTATGTTGTGAGATTGAAGGTAGTGGGAAGGGGAAGGAGAGGGGGGGGGAGAAAGGTGAGAAAGTACCTGGCTATTCAGATCTGGTTACAAAACTTGGCTAAAGCCATTTCAAGCACTGTTTCATTTCTGAATGGTGATCTTTCACCAAGGTGATCCTGTTACTATCTACCACTCTGAAACGTACCGCAAATATGGTATGTATTATTTTTAATGAATTAATTGTGAAACAACACAAATTAATTAAATTTAATTTACTTGCACACACCGGTATTTAAACCCGCGACCTCCGGATTCTAAGTCAAGAGCCTTACCCCTCGACCACGTAGGCCATCAAATTACTCAAAATAAGCATTACTGAAATGATTTAACTCAACCTGGATAAATAGAAAAAAGTTATAAACATTTTTTTTATTTTATTTCATAATCAATTATATATATATATATACATATTTGAATAAATGTATATAGATTTATGTGTATTGTATATTTAGCAAAAATCCCACATAGGTAAGGCCAGTGCGTGGGTATACTTGTGTAATAGTTAGTTACAGTAAAAGTTTTTTAATGGAATAAGTTTTTTCACGGAATAATAATTTATTTTTTTATTTATATATATTTACTCATATACATACATATATATCTATATCTTTACAAGTTTATAAATCTCTTTGCCATGTTTTTTTTTAAATGCTATCACAAGTCCTTTACTTCAATGAAATTCCACATTACTTTGACTCATCTAAGTCTTCGTTGAGGAATATGTACAAGTAATTAAGGGGTGAATTTGCATACTTAACTCAATGCATCTCCCTATTCCTCTCGCACATGGAGTTAGAAGATCAAAATCATAATCTGGATGATCAATTTCTCAAGTTACCACTGTTCAATTAGGAGTATTCGATAATGTTTTTTGTTTGTTTTGATTTTGAGTTAGATGCCTATATTTTTTATGTGCAGCATATACCTTTGTCCTTGAATACAGCTATGTATGTATAGATATTTGTAAATCTCTTATTGATAATGGATGAAAAAGTGTTCATCAAATGAAAATGTATTTACTAAATGAAAATGTATTGCAAGTATGTGTTGTGCTGATGTTTGGATGGAAAGTGTGTTGATTGATACAGAATCTCCGACCATAAACTATGACTCCATCTTATGAGGAAATGAGATACACTTATTATTAAGCTTTATGAACTACGCGGAGATTGGCCGCGTACGCTATTACGAAGCATGCTGTCCTCTTTGAACTATTTTAATGTGAATATGATAACCGAATAGTTTATGTTCTTCAATCATAGAAATGTAAACAAGTTGAGAAAACTCTAGTCTAAATAAATACACTCTAGTGATAAAAATAAAGTCAATATGTGTAAATGTCAACGTGTGAAAGATTTAATATATAGCGGTGCTGTGTATTTATGTATAACGATATGGAATAACAGTATTTATCGTCAAAAATGTCATCTCTCGTCGAATCTCAGAAAAAGGGTAATATGTGTCACTTTTGTAGCTAGTCATTGTAATGACAAAATGTCGTATTTTGTTGAAACGGTTTTATTTTGGTTGACTTGTGATGCGTTGGGGGCGGATTGAGAAAACAACTTAAATGAGAAATTATCTTCTGAATGATCCTTGAAATGCAGGCTTATTGCACCATTATCATTGTCCTATGCAAATAGAGTAAATATCGGCATTCGAAATGCGGCCAATTGGCATCATAGAGATAACACGGGCTTCAGCCGATTACAAGCGCTCGCCAGGTATGGATCTCCAATGAAAACTGCAAAATGCCTACATGACTTTTTCGTGTAAATTGGCTTTTTTAATGTTAAAAAACTCAACGAACTCTTGAAATTGGCACGCCAGTAACGTAAATGCTATGGGTCACAACGCCGCGGCCAACTGTGCTGCAACTCCATTCGTTGAGTTCGTTCGCCGTCGGAAGGAAGGATTTGGGCGATCTCAACAACCGCCTTACACCCTTCCTACTTCACGCGCGCGCTGCAACAATATTTTACACTTATTTCGCAAGGAACGCAGTCTCTTTTTTTATACCTCAATTACTGTTATGACAATGAGACATGATTTTAGATGGCCATCATCTGAGTTTTGTTTTTTGTCCGTTACAGTCTTTGTGACCTGTAGAAGCTTACAATGGTTTCACGCACAAATAGATTCTCAAGTTCTTAATTCATTTTATGTTTGGGGCATTTTTTCCTCTATTACATCCTTCAATATTTCACGTCAAGTTACGCTGTGTGAGCAGTTGTTTCTAGAAAATTCAGTAGGCGACAAAATAACAACAGTACACTTTTGTGTTCCAACAAATTTGGTTGAGCAATTTTTTTATAGTCATCTCATTTTAAGTCCTTCCAGCCCATCACAAACTTAACAAGCCGATATATAAATTAATATTAATGTGATACTATAATAATAGGTAGAGTAGACACATGTATTATGTATGGCCTAGTTATAGCAATGTATTATTTAATCCTTTAAGGATGGGTTAAATTATTTTATTCTGAAACCGCTAATCATTTTTCTGTTGTTATTTAATACTTTGTGTTTTACGCGCTTAAGTAAAAAAATCAACATTTTTTAAATTGTATTCTGGTGTATTTAAAAAAAACAAATTTAAAATATCGACCCATTGGAATAACAAGGTTCCATCTGACACAGCCACCTATGGTCGGGGAGCCCCAAAATATCTGAAAAAACCCCTTGACTGTGTGCAGAAACGGGCGGTCCGTTTGATAGATTCGTCTATCTTAACAAACGGACTGCAATCTTTGGAGCACAGATGTCAGGTGGGAATGCTGTCTTTGTTCTACCGGTATTTTAATTGAAGTTTCTCTGAGGAACAAATGTCATTGATCCCTTCGGCACCGGTGCACAGTCGGGAAGCACGCCAAACGCACACCCAACATTTGCACGTGGTTGACATTTGTCACATGAGAACGGGTCGCTTCTACGACTCGTTCTTGTGTTCAGTAGCTCGACTGTAGAATGATCTGCCGCCCTCTGTGTTTCCTACCTTCTACAACACGGGTCTCTCCAAGATCCAGGTTCACTTCTTCCTATCCTCTAAAAGACCCTCCACACAGCATCCTCAAAGAGGATATAGGCCTTGAGGGAAATTATTTCCCTCAGAGCCTCCTGAGTGGAGGTACTGTAAAAAAAAATCTAGTTACTAAACCAACCACAAAAGACATTTTATGTGACGTTTCTAAACAGTTTCTCTCACCGGGATGATACTGAAAGTATCTTCTATTCTAGAATTACAGTTTGTGAAAAAATCCCATCCTTTTTTTTTATTTTATGCACTTGGCCAGGTTTTGAAGCTGCAACCTCTGGGCCCAGATTCAACATTCTGACCTCTCTGCCTCAAAGCTTTTCGAATATATGTGTATTGTCCCGTTTACAAATTATTTATTTTTTAATAGGTGCATCGAGAAAGGTAGAGATTGCTTAGTGTATTTGTAATACATGTATTTTATTTGGTATTCGCGATTATCATAATTTTTATAGAATGGTCATAACTACAAATATTTAAACGTTATTAGATATCAATAGAATATTCTTGTTTTATTTGAATTTTATAAACATCTTATTTATTGATAAAATCAGTCTATCGTATTGGCAGTTTGCAATTTCTACAGCATTTAGACCTTCAAGTCCTTTTTGTTCCCGATGGGGAACAAGTAACTAGATAGCAGTGGAGTTTTTTTGTCCTTTTGGGTAGCTTCCCGACCTAAAAGACTCTACTGCTATCTAGTTACTCGTTCCCCATCGGGAACAAACAGACTCGAGGGGTTTTAAACAAATATAGAAATAATTTTCTGAGCGTATTGGTTTTGATATTATTGCGTACATAATAATAGAATTTTAAAGAATATGTCAATTAATTAAAAGTTTTCATTAGGGAAAACTTTTCTTTCTTGATTAAATATTATAAAGGCGACAGTTACACGATTTATGGAAAAACTCCTTTAGCATTATAAAATGTATGCGATTGCATAAGAATAATCTTACTAGAAAACACTGTTTCGGATATAATTCATTGATAAACGCATACGAAATTGGGCTGCCAATTATAAATTTATTATTACTGGTTTGCCTTGACTTTTTCTGATTTTCATCAGTTTCCAGAACAAAAAGTGTCTTATCAGTTTAACATCTACCAATGGACTAACCTGTATCCAAAATCAGACATTCGTTAATTTCAATACTTTGGCAAGCCTGGAGTGTAATGTACAGCAACTGATCGGAGTCCCCGTATGAATAAGCAGTCAGTTAACATAACAAATTGATGCAACAATTTTGCTCATCCTAATCTGCACCACGGTTTAAATTTTGAGGTGGTGGATGCGAAACTGATAAGAACCAAAGAATTTTGTAACCGAAAGGGTTTTTTTTTACATTCCAACGTTTTGTGCGATGAAAAGTATTTTTCTTAGAGTTATTTCAAAACAGCTTTTATTCATCTAAAAGGTTTGAATTAAAAAATAGAACATTCGATTCAGTTGTAAAAATAACAACCAAAAATAAATTCTATTGGAAAAGTGGAAAAAATGCGCAGCTCCTGACATTTACCATACATTGAGATGGCAACATGCTACACCAATGCCCTGAGTGGTGCAAGTTGGCGAAATTGGGATTTTTCATCCATTTTGATAGATTTTCTGTGAAATATATTCTTCATACATTACAGAAATAGAAAATTAAAAAATAAACATTAGGTAACCTACGTATAATTTTCCTCCTTTTTTGCTCATGTATACGTGTATAGTATATATATATATATTTTTTTAAGTGGCTATTAGGATTGTATTAACATTTAAAGCCTCACTGCTCTGCAGTCTGGCATGTAGTCTATTGTAGCATGTTGCCAGTATTTTGACAAAGTTACGCGTGTAATCAAATACCATAGATGTTAAAATACTAGCGACTTGATATACTACTGCCTCTAGTGGCCCGGACTATAGGCTTCTAGACTGTATTGCTATTATAATAAGTATTTTATTTTCTTTGCAAACAATCCAAGTAGCCCCTTTTAAAAAAAATATGTACATGAACAAAAAAGGAGTAAAATTATATGTAGATCACATAATGTTTATTTTTTGAATTTTCGATTTCCATAATTTATTAAGAATATATTTCACAAAAAATGTATGAAAAAACCAATTCAAACTCAGGCCGCTAGAGTGCGCTAGCGTAGCATCTTGCCATCAAATGTTAGGAGCTGGAGGTATTATAAGAGTATTTGCTACCTAGAGACAACTGGTCCAGAATCTTTTCTGCCGGCCTTGTATCTAATAAAATGTCTGTATACATATTAGTTTTGCCAGGCCAGCATTTTTGGCAGCCCTCGTGCAAAATATGGTTGTCATGCAGTCAGATATTAGAATGTCTGAAGTAATCTACATAATGTGAATGTGCTATATCGAAACTTAGACTGATTTTCATCTTAAAACTTAGTCTCGATTCCAAAATAGTCAACTGTATGGAAGCGTCTCTGCGTGACTGATAATCGTTAAACTGTCACTAGAAAACTATATAACCCAAATTCTGTCCATTGATCCTTGTAAAGTAATACATTGTCAGGTATGTGTATAAAATATATATTAAATACCTCACAAATTGCTCAGTTAAAATATGTATATTGTGTGGATGGATGTGCATTTTATTTCTATTTATATTCAGTTAGAAGTTCAATAGCTTGGTTTCTTTTGTACATCCAACTATTTAAAATAAATTTGTAAAATGCTGCTGTGGTTTTAATATTTTCCCTCTACACACGGTGTCCACAAACATGCGGTACAAGCGTGAAACTGACAAATCTACATAACGTTTGGAGTCGATTTTGTGGTATAACTTTTTTTGTTTTGAGCTCTCGGAATCTCAGTAAAAAAAATAAAGAGTCCTGAAAGAAACTGCCAAAAATCGTCCTTTAAGACGTGCCTAGGCCAGAAAAAGATAAGTAGTTAGATTTTTTTCACAGAGATTTTAATATCTAGTATTTCAGGTAAGGAGTGTCTCTCAAAGGAGGACTTCCTACGAACTACGAGACGGGTTTCTTTCTTTTGCAAGCGTGACAATCCAACTGTTAATATGATCGCCACGGTTCACCTCAAGGCGAGAAGATTACTCTTGGACAGCGGACTGTGCTTTATTGGTTGACATGTCTGTCGGGTAAGAGACTATGCGGGTGCAACACGCTGTTTCAAGTGCCACTTATATGGACATGTATCGAAAGATTGTAGTGCCGAAAAAGAGACTTGCAGGTACTCTACTGAATCAGGGGCACGACTTTGCGGATTACCACAATAAGCTTTAGCAAGAAGGACGACAACCCTGTTGGTGATAAGAGCTGCCTGGCCCAAGTTGCAGCCATCAGTGCCCAGGTTAAGAAATCACAGGGCTATTAGCCTGCTAAGTTCAGTTGGAAAGCTGTATGGTAGGATATTGATTGAACGGGTACAAACGAAAACAAAAGATAAAATATGGGATGTGCAAGGTGAATTTGTGAGCGGAAGGGGGTGTATGGATCAGATTTTCTCATTGCGTATGCTAACAGAGAAGTTTCTGGCAAAAAACCAGAAACTCTTCTGTGCCTTTGTAGATCTACAAAAAGCGTACGACCGAGTTGATAGGAAAAAATTTTGGAAGGTATTGTCCAAGTATGGAGTGAATTCGAATCTCATACAGGCAATCGCGTCTCTGTACAAGGAAAGCGTTGCATGTGTTAGGGTAAACGGTGATTTTACGGAATGGTTTGACATCACAAACGGTGTTAAGCAAGGCTGTGTAATGTCACCGAGGTTATTCAATCTATACATGGATAATTGTATGCAAGAATTGAAAGAGGTGTGCTTGGGCGCGAAAATAAGTAATCTGAAAGTATGTTGTATGCGGATGATGCGGTGCTGATTGCTGACAGTATGGAAGATTTACAGTCCCTTGTATCTAGGATGAATGAAGTATGCATGAAGAACGAGCTAATGATGAATGTAAGTAAGTCTAAAATCATGGTGTTTGAAAGAGAGAGTGCGAAAACAGTGTGCAATATAGTTGTGAATGACAAATACTTGGAGCAGGTCGATGAGTTTGTATATTTGTGAAGTATCTTTACGAGAGATGGAAAGACTGATAGGGATATTGAAAGAAGGGTGAATGCAGGAAACTCCATTAACGGAGGACTGAACGTGGTTGGCGCTAACAAAAAGTTGTCCAAAGAAGCGAAGCTAGCAGTCCACAATGGAGTGCTGATACCAACCCTGATGTATGGCAGTGAGGCATGGAATTGGCAGAAGAAGGATGAAAGTACGAATGTGTGGTAAAACTATCTATGATCGTGTGAAAAATATTGAAATTCGTAAAGAATGCAAGGCTGATGTAAGCGTAATGAGTAAGATTAAGGAAGGGATGCTTAGATGGTTTGGGCATGTGGAGCGAATGAACGAAGAAAGGAGTGTAAGAAGAATGTATGACGCGAATGTGAATGGAAGAAGAAGCCGGGACGCCGAGGAAGACATGGCACGATCAAGTGAATCAAATACTTGAGTCGGGCCATGTCAGAAGTCGGAATAATAGAAGAGAATGTATGAGACGATGTATGAATGTGAATGAAGCAAGAAGTGTATGCCAAGATCGAGTTGTTTGGCGGTCCGTCCTCTCTGCCTACCCCCTGTGGAGAAACGGCGTGATTGTTAGTTAGTTAATAAAAAATTCTGAGGTTCACGACGCAGCGATAGTGGCCATAGACTGATAACCTTTTGCCGAAGTCTAAGGATTGATAAAGTTCAGAGGGAAACTTGGTACTTTAAAACTAAGAAAGCGCACTGGGAAACGGAGCGATTATAAAACAGGAGTGGAAATATGCATGTCAGGAACTATTCACCCTTATGGCGTGATGCTCCTGCAGGGACTTGTATCCCTGGCAATTAGAAATGTTCTCATTGTTTTTTGAAACGTTCGCTATGATTTATGCTCTGTAATTTATTTTTTTCTGAAATACGTATTTAGTTGTATTTCTATTGTATTAATGTATCTGTGTTATGTACTTATCACCTTGCCAATACCTGTCTTGGAATAGTCCCTGCCTGGCACAGGTGGTGCCTTTATTGTTTATCTTTTGTTAGAGCTTAGCTTCCTGCACTGTTCGCTGTGCCACCCCTAATGGGGGCACTACTGGTGGGAGGGAGGGTTTCCTTCAACCCTGATCTTCCATTCTCTTGTGATCCTGTCAGCTGGAGTGAGTTACATCGTCCTCAAGGTTCTTCAGAAGTCTCTTCTTTGCTATCCTACTGTCTTCATAGGAATCACAAGTGGCCACTGAGCTGCCGGGGATGGTATGATGGATCCGAGGGACCATCCTCCCATTCCACTGATTGCTGTCTCTCATTGGGACTGCCTATAGTTTGCCAAAAGCTATGTATTCTATTCTTGTATTGTACTCTTTTTTTTATATTCTATTGTCCTCTTTTAATGTATGTAACTGTTTATAAATGTTGTCTCTCCACTAGCTTCAAGAACAGGAACTACCTGCTTTGGATGAGAATACGTAAATGTTTTGGAATGTATAAATCTGTGTTGTGCCGTATAAAAACAGTCAGGGGGCTTTTAGAATCATTTAATAGTAGCTTTATTTTTTATATCAAAAAGTAGAATCTTGACGTGAAAATCGATAGAGGGACTCATCTGATCCTTAAATTAAAATATTAAATACATTTTTTTGGTAGACTAATTTAGAACCGACTCTAAAAAAAGTAAATACTAGCCCCTATATAATACAAAACTGTTCGTAGGTAAGTACTCCTACAACGTGAGTAGCCATAAATCATGCAATTTTATGATTGGTTCTCTTATCTGATTCTTTAACGACGGAAGTAAAATTCTCTTTCATCTCTCTCTACCACAGAAACGCCCTCTCGTTTGTCATTGCAGATTGCAGTAGCTGGAAATCTCGACTCGCGAAGTACATCTGTCAGAATTGCTGAGAAAGATTTGTTTTCCTGTAGCATTTAATAATTGATTTATTTCGTTTAATAATAAAAAGTGCAGCATCATTCGTGTCACAATAATCGTATTTCACTTTTGTGTCGGGTATTTAGATAAATCGTTGATTCGATTTAGAATGTGGTGGTGCGACTTCCGTTTATAAAATAGTGTCTGCATTCTAAAAGATGGGAAAATTGTTGAGTCTCTTGGCGCGCGATGACTCCACATGTTGCTCATCACAACGTTACGAAGTGTTCCTCGACTTTGAGAATGCCGCGCCAACGGAGACCGAGAAGGAAGTGTTCGAAGAAGTGCAGAGGGTTTTGATCGATTCTGAAAATGTGCTGGATGAGATTCAGTGCTACAAGGGGGCTGGGAAGGAGATCAGAGAAGCCATAGCCGATCCTTCCCCAGTTTGTCTGGAGAGGGCCTGGAGGGCCGTTTCCCCTCTGGTCACCAAGCTGGTCCGTTGCTATGAACATTCCCTGAAGATACAACGGGTAAATTGATCTCCATATAATCTTAATCAATTGACAGCCAGTTGTAAATTGCTTACCATATAATAATATTCCTAAACATTTTAATTATCTCTTTTGATTGGTACCAATGATCCATTTTCAAATTTGTCGGACTCCTTAACATAAATAAAAAAATCGTATAATTAAAATGTTTATGAAGAAACGTAGTTGTAAGTTACAATGATATATGATATATTAAATATTCATCAATATTTCTGTAGTTTATCTTCAATCATTTCTTGAATTTACAACTGTAAATTTGCCAAAATTTGACTTGCACAAAGCACAATACACTCTGCCCTGATGCGTCATGATGTCTCCGTGACCAAAACTATCATCAACATTATACAGCTGTATGTTTCATAGAGTTATTTACATATTTATTCAATGATGAGAACTTATGTTTGTTTTATAGTGCAATAATGTTATGAAAAAAGCATGTGAATGGAACTAAAGCTATATTATCTTTCTTTTGTGCAGTGATAATACCGTTTACACTACCAATAGATAATAATACCATTATAATGGCAACATTCTTCTATCATTCCCTATGATGAAATAGAACAGTCCATAAACATTTCTTCATTAGAAAAGCGTAAGAAAGAATTTGATCTCATTTACATTTTCAAAATAATTAATTGTATTTTTGACTCACCTTCTTTGTTGCAACTCATTCAGTTCAATATTCCTTGCCGTAGACTTAGAAACAATGGATTGCTTTTCCTCAATCGACACTCCACTAATTATGTGTACCATTCTCCACTGTCCAGAATGTTGAGACTTGTTAACTGAAACCAGGGCCTTGAAATTTTTCATACGAGTCTAAAAGATTTTGTCGGGCTTTACGAAAGTAAACCTCGAAGATTATCATTTAGAATGTCTAAAATCATGGTGTCCTCCAAAACCTTGTTCAGGCTTTGACTTGAATGATCTCCTCAACTGTATATTTCTGTAATTGCTTCATTCTTGTATTATGTCCTGTTCTTTTTCTGTAGCTCTTCTTTATTTCATTTCATGTAATTGGACAATGGTCCAACAATAAAAAATAAAATTGCTAACGTATCATAACGCTATCTAGTGTTGACATAGATCCCTTAAGTTTTGCAGTGAATCTTTGCTGCCTCATAAAATTGCTGTTCAACCTTTTCTACGCGCCAAAAATATGTATGTCTTCTGTCACACGCTAGGCTTTTTAAATTGTAGAAGATTTGCGGCGCACGGGTGAGCCGCCCGCGTACACGGCATGTATGGTGCGGCGCAGGGGTGCGCTTCCCGCGTCTAAAAGGTTAACTTAATTTAAGATACGTCATTGAACAATAAACGCTTTGTTATTCTCTTAATAGACCATCAAACTGTAAGAGAAATATTAGAAAATAGTGAAGAGCCTACTTATACCAGTAAATAAATTAAATCCAACCTGAATAAGTGTGTTTCTGAGCATGAAGCATTACAACTACTTACATATGAAAAGTTCTCCTACTCCTACATTAAATGTATTTCTAATTACCCTGTCAAGTACTTAAATCAGTTATTATCTGGTATATGTTTGTATTTCTAATTTATTCATCTGCTAGCAATTATAATTGTTCATACATC
Source organism: Halesus radiatus (assembly GCA_022606495.2). Lineage (NCBI taxonomy): Eukaryota > Metazoa > Arthropoda > Insecta > Trichoptera > Limnephilidae > Halesus > Halesus radiatus. The sequence continues at coordinate 28,886 of JAHDVE020005650.1, forward strand.
AACAGTTTTTGTATAACGCTGATGGATCGATGATACCTCCTACCGCTTGACACACTTAACTTTGCAGTCCGTGGCGTCGCTAGTGTAGATTGTATGAATTTATAAATATGGGATTTTAAAAACATTGTTAAATATTATAATAAATAACTGATGTTAGTAAACAGTGAAGAAAAATATTAGGATTAAGATGATATTTTAAATAAATCAGGGGTATATAAATTAATTTGTAACGATTGCAACTTTTTTTACAAGGAACGACTTAAAAAAAAATTTTAATATTCGAGTTAAGGTACATCTAGGGTGTTTAAGTAATAATAATTATTCTGAATTTGCCAACCATATTTTAGAAACAAATCATGCTTTTGATATAAATAAAGTCTCTTTAATGGAAGCAATCTTCCCAACAAATCCTCCATTGATATGCTTGGTGTAACCTTAAGTGACCAGCTCAGGTGGGGGCTCCATCAAAGCCAGAGTAAAGTTAGCCTCTCCCAAGCTGGGCGTATTGTGCAGAGCCGGCAGATACTTTAATAGTACACATCTGCTGACCCTGTACAAATCGCAAGTGCTGTATCACTGTAAAATTTGGCAGCCACCTCTGGTCGGAAGCCCCAACTATCTGAAAAAAAACCCTTGACTATGTGCAGAAACGGGCAGTCCGTTTGATAGATTCGCCTATCTTACAAGATAGGCAAATGTAATGAATAGTCTTTGAAGCACAGACATCAGGTAGGAATACTGTCCTTGTTCTACCAGTATTTTAATGAAAGATGCTCCATGGAACTAATGTCATTGATCCCTTCAGCACCGATGCATAGTCGGGAAAAACGCCAAACGCGCACCCAATATTTGCACACGGTTGACATTTGTCACATGAGAACGGGTCGCTTCTACGACTTGTTCTTGTGTTCAACAGCTCGGCTGTGGAATGATGTGCCGGCCTCTGTGTTTTCTCCCTCTTACAACATGGGTCTCTTCATGACCCAAGTTCGCTCCTTCCTATCCTCTAAAAGACCCTCCACACAGCATCCCCAAAGATGATATAGGTCTTGAGGGAAATTATTTCCCTCAGGCTCTCCTGTTTGGAGCTACTGTAAAAAAAATATTTAAAAATTTTACATACAAATACAACCGGTTTAGAATTAGACAAATTTGAAATTTTGGAAATTAGAAAAAGTGTAGAAATAGTCAATTAAATATAATTAATAATCAATTTTTTTTAAATAGGCATCTCTTGTATTTATTTTCATATTAATATTAATAATAAAAATAATTAATTTTTTAATTTCTAATATAAATTTGTTGTTCAATGTTTTATTAACATTTTTGATTACTTACTTACCTACTTTAATCAATTTTTGATTATGTTTATAATTTGTCTTTTCTTTCGTAATGATAGCCTGTCCAAAAAAAAAAAAAAAAATGTAATAGATGTAATATAGGAATAATGTAAGAATAGGAAGTAAGATTTGTACAGCGCCCTTGAGGTGATTTTTCACAAAAACGGCGCTATAAAAATCATCCGATTATTATTATTATTATTGTGTTCTATGTTTATCATTTGTCTATACTCGACATTATGATTTTTTAGTATTCTATATATTCCTAATGAGGAAAGCTTCGCTTTCGAAACATGTTGATATGTATATATTAATAAAATTGTGATTACAGAGTAATTTTTAATTCATTTAATAATAATAAGTTATTCAGAAACCATTAAATAATTATCAAACTTCACACATCCTTCGCTCGCATTGAAAATATCCCAATTTCTTCATCATCATTCAGAATCGAAATGGCTTTAGCTATGTTTAGTGACCAGATCTGAATTTCCAGGTTTTTCCCAACCCTGACATCCCTTTTTTTAATACGAGTACCACGCAAGAGTCCCAGTTGCTTCCAACCGTCTGGAGCCAGTAAGACTATGGCATCCCCAATTTGGGTATGCTGTGAGGCTGAAGGTGGTGAGGAAGGTAAGATGAAGGTGGGGAAGTACCTGGCTATTCAGATCTGGTCATCAAACTTGCCTAAAGTCATTTCAAGCAACGTTTCGATTCTGAATGGTGATCTTTCACCGGGGCGATACTAAAAGTATCTACCACTCTGGATACTCCCTCTACTCTGGCACTCCTGCATCCTAGCCAATATTTACGAAAATATAATAAGTAATGCATAGTTCCACTGACTCCAGGCAGTTGGGAATCTTGTACAATATCACGCAGAATAAATATAATTTTATTTCTTTTTAATGGGTTCTATCGCTTATATTTACTAATTTCAAAAGTCAGAATAACAGAAGAGTATGTATAAATGTGAATGAAGCAAGTAGTGTGTGCCAAGACAGAGTTGTGTGGCGGGCCATCCTCTCTGCCTACCCCTGTGATGAAAAGTATTATAAAGGTGTTTATTCATTAAGTGCAAATAAATAGAAGAATCAATGTTTTTTCAAAAGTTAATCTCATCAAATTAATCAAGTTTTTTGTTTAATCAAATCATTCATAAACAATTGAGATCAAATAATAAAGTAGTTGTTGATAGATAGTTTGTTTGTGAGGTCGTTGAATCACAAACTTGTTTATTGGCAAGTCAGTGCCTGTAGATTATGACATAATACTAATCATGTGGTCACTGTGTACCACCTGCACCTGTGACTGCAATGTTTGGATTTCCATAATCTACAGGTATACGCTCAGTATGCCCTCCTTATATGCCCTGGAAAAAAATCACCTGACAGAATCGAAACGTTACTTTAAAAAAAATATATATTTTTTTAAAACTTAAAATATTCAATTTTTGAATAACTTCTTGAAGATTATAAACCTCATTGTAATATATTTTTAATCATATATCGTATTGTAAAATTTTTGTGTACAGTGCCAGGGAACATTTCTCCCTCTTCCCGTGTCAACTGTGGTTAGAGGTGCATAAATATGGAGATAATATCCTCTACCCAGTGAGCGGGCTGCCTATTGCTGCTGTAGGGCTTTTATTTAATTTATTTCAGAGAATTGTAAACTGTGTTTTATGTGCTAGCGGTACTTGCTGATAGCAATCTTATATTTATGCCTGCTCACTAAGGTAATGGAGGGTATAAGATGGAATTTGTCCCATCCGTCCATAACACAAAACTATATGCAATGTGACCGGTCAGTGGCTGAGTTGGCATCGCGTTTGGGCCTCACCCAGGTGTCTTGAGTTCAATTCCTCGGCTAGCTAAGTCCTCCATTGCGACACAAGCAACATCTTCCGCTTACTGTGATGGTAGTAGGAGATTTTCAAATATTGTCAGGTTCGTAACCAGGGAATATTGGTCTTTCTTTTAAACAAAATAAAATATGTATATATGGTAATGTACAATGCATTTCATCAACGAGCGTGATGCTGCACAAAATGTACATGTTATTTATATTATGTGCAGGCAGATAATGTACTGTATCATAATTACTTACTTTAGACCATAGGTTCCCAAACTTTTTTCCCCGTGAACCCCTTTGGCTTTCTTTTAATTTTCCATGAACCCCCCACCAACCCCCTAGGCGTATCTGTCCAAAACTTTGGTACAATATTGAACAAGTGGTATTTATTCAATGTGCGATGCATTGCTTCTGGTATGAAAATTTGTAAAAACTTACACATGAAGTGGCTGCGTGGACGCAATTCGTTTCAAGTGCGCAGTAGGCTTGTCTAGCGAAACTTACTATGGTGCTTTACTATGCATGCAATCTAAATGAACTCCTATACGCGGACCGCCGTTTACATCTCGTGAACCCGCTCTTTTTTTTCAACCTACCGTGGACCCTCGCGGGTCCGTATGGACTACTTTGGGAACCTATGCTTTTGATTAACACTGTTTTTATTAGAGGATTTTATGTACAGTTTTGCATCCTGTGGACATAATTTGTATATTATGTTCAGTAACCAGATCTGTATAGCTAGCGAGATACTACCCAACCCTCCTCTCACCTTTCCCCTTACCAATATTCCAAAAAAAATCAAAGAATTAACCTAATGCGGAATACCAGGACGTGTTGACTCATTTACAAATTTCACAATCCTTACCAATATATTCCGGAAAATTTCTAGTCACAAGCGTGTGCTCATAAAATAAAATCATCTAAATTACACTTCTCTGAACCAATCCCACGCTGATACATTATTTTTTTACCAAGTCACCAAAAAATATTTCATAGCAGAATTATCCGTGCTTCTTTCTCAGAATTTTGCACGAAATCAGCATCCAGAATACACATACATTTTTTTTCTTTTTTCAGACATGTTTTTGAAGAATAAACATTCTAAAATAAATATTCCTTTCTCAAATGTTTTTAATGAAATTCGTATTCACTTAATTCTAAACTTAAATTTCATCTTGGAGTTAAGAAGTTGAAGTGCATAATGTACAAAAATTAATACACATAATGCTTTATCATGTATACGTATAGCCACAAATAATTTTTGTGGCTCTCAATTTATTTAGGGTGTTAGCGATGGCACAAGGACCATTTCTACATAGTTACTTTGACTTTTGATTTTTTTTTGGTACTTAGTTCTTTATTTAGGGATCTCCAGTGAAAAATATAATTAATTGATAAACTAAAGTTTTTAAGACAAGATTTTTGTGCATAGCGCAAAGGGTAACAATCATTTTTATAAACAATAATTATTAGCCTGAAACACTCATCCAAATTGAAAAAACCTTCCGAGAAAAGATAAATGTCGCCGACAGGACTCGAACCTGCACCATTCTGATTGCCGGTCAGATATATTGATTAACTTGGCGGGTTTGCGATAAGCCGATGTAGCTCAACGGCAGAGCATCTGACCGGCAATCAGAAGGGTGCAGGTTCGAGTCCTGTCGGCGACATTTATCTTTTCTCGGAAGGTTTTTTCAATTTAGATGAGTGTTTCAGGCTAATAATTATTGTTTATAAAAATAAGTAAATTATTAACTTGAAAATAATGTTTTACTGCTGGTACGAAATGTTAAGTTAACCAATCTTTAAATATTAAAGCAGTAACCCAGGCTTTGGATTTCCAAATGAATGGGAGAAATGTTTTTATCTTTCCCTTTCAATGCTCTAGGATTTTCTGCTTGATAAGCTAACATTGGCTTCAATTTTAAATCACCAGCTAAATTTCCACCAAGAAGCAATGTCAATCGGTTTATGACCAGGGGCAACTGATTCGTCCTTTAATAAGAATGTACAATTAGGCATCTTCTTCCAAAATAAACCAGTCTCTCTACATTGAATATTTGACTAGAAGTATATTCTCCATCTTCAATAATTTTGAACAATGACGAAATAAAGTCTTTTGCAGCATCTTCATCCGCATCAGCTGATTCTTCAGTGAATTTAACATTGTGTAAAGAATACCCTGTTTTAAAATTTGAAAACCAGCCGTTACTTGCATGAAACACTTTGTTAGAATCTTCGTTTAGTCTAGCCTTCCAATCTTTATGCAAACTAAGAGCCTTAGCTTCAATCATTGAAGTACTCAGAGGGATGTTTTCTTGATTTTGATTACTTATCCAATAACACAAAGATTTCTCCATTTCATCCATCACTATGCCGTGCCTTTTGGAAACAATTTTTAATGATATATTTCCAATTTTTTTTACATATTCTTTAATTTTATCTTTATTATTTAATATTGAACATATCGTAGACCTGTTTATATCAAACGAAAGGCCAATTGAAGCATTAGACTCTCCATTTTCAGAGCGTTTTATGATATCCATCTTCGTTTCGATTGTATGAAGTTTATGGGTTTTTGGTTTTTTTTTGCCATATCTACTTCGCAGTTTCTTCATTTCTCACTCATGTTAAAACGAGTACGAAATATTTAAAACAAATCTCGCAGAACAATGCGAACAGTACGGGGGGTGACACAAGACTAAACCTGTCGAGATCAGACGGGAGTGTGTATAAATTAGTACATTCAAACGCATGCGATCGGACTAGCTCGCGCTCGTATGTTAATGCATATGTGCGAACAGAACGTAACACTTTTCACAATACGGACCTGATTCATATGCATTTCATAGTGCGACAGGGAAACAACTGCACGGAAACAAAACATTTTTGCATTATCGCCAAAAAAATTAAAAATAAAAAACGATTTTTCAAAAATGTGCGTATTGTGCGAAAGTCGAATGTGCGAAAGCCGAGGTCCACCTGTATTTAAGTTTGAACGTCATTATTGTTAAAAAAAAATTAAAAATTGGACTGGAGTTCCTTATAGTTTTAATTCAGGTCTGAAAAGGAAGAGTAAAATGTAGAATAAAAAACTTTGATATTCTGATGATGGTACTAATTCAGAGCAATCTGAAATAGTACCATCTGGCAACAGGAAATGTATTTCTCATGATTCATTATATTATTATTGTGTGTCTACCTACAATAGCAATTGTGCAATCATGATTCATTTGTAATTATTTATTATTTTACAATTTTATGCATAATTAAATTTATTGCTACCACGAGCGGTAAGCTCTTTGACTCCGGGCCCAGAGATTGCGCTTTATAAAATTTAATTTAATTAGCAGGAGTTATTAATTTCATATAATATTTAAACCAGTTCCAGAATATTTCGAAATCGATGTGTTGCTTGAAATTTATTTAGCCGTATTTAATACAGATCTAAATAGCCAAGTGCTTCTGAACCTTCCTCTGCCCATCTTCTTCCCCTACCAAATTCCTCCAGCCTCACAACATTCTCTAAATTTGGGTTTCCACTAGATTGTCCCATTGGCTCTGGGCAGTTTTTTTTTTTTAATTTTTATAGTTACACCACACAGGAGGCCCTAAGGAAAAAAATTTCCCTCGGGGCATATGTCATCTTTTAGTATGCTGTGTGGAGGATCTTCTTGAGGAGAGGAAGGAGTGAACATGGGTCATGAAGAGACCCATGTTTTAGGAGGAAGGAAAGACAGAGGCCAGCGAATCGTTCTATAGTCCCGCTGTTGAACTCAAGAATGAGTCATGGAAACGACCCGTTCTCATGTGACAAATGTTAACCGTGTACAAATGTTGGGTGCGCATTTGGCATGTTTCCTGACTATGCCCCGGTGCCGAAGGGATCAATGACGCTAGTTCCTCAGAGAATCTTTCATTGAAATACCGGTAGAACAAGAACAGCATTCCCACATGACGCCAGTATTCTAAAGATTGCAATCCATTTGTTATGGTAGGGGAATCTGTCAAACGGACTGCCCGCTTCTACACAGAATTGGCGGTTTTTTCAGGTATTTTGTCCAGACCAGAGGTAGCTGCCAAATTCTACAGTGGGACGCACTTGCGATTTGTACAGGGTCAGCAGTTGCTCGATGAAGCCCCCATACCTGAGCTGGTGACTTAAAATTACACCAAGCACATCAATGAATGGCATGTTGGGAAGATTGCCTTCCATTGAAGGAGACTAGATTATCATTTCGATCCTTTTTAGACGTAATCAGACATGATTGGGTCTTTGAAACATTAAATTCAACGAGGTTATTCTTACCCCAAAAGGAAATCCTCTGGAGGTAACATCTAAACATGTATTCTTTGCTTCAAAGCCCTCGGAGCCGTTGGATTTTGCGTGCCCTTTTGGGAGCTTGTCAGACAAAAAGCTATCATGGACTGTACTGTCACCTGTGTAACAATGAATCTTGTGCGGTATCCAGTTTTTGTTTTTGTTACCTGGTATTTTTTTTGTTTTTTTTTTTCTTTTATTAATCTCCTCTGATACTTCATAAATATTGAATGCACTAACTTGTTAACTAAATTGAACATTTTTTTATGTGATGATCACACAAAATTGGAAAAAAAATGTGAGGCAGAAATTGGTAGAAGTGAAGATGATTAATGAATAATAATTTATTTATTATTTTTATAAACAATAATTATTAATCTAAAACACTCATCCAAATTGAAAAAACCTTCCGAGCAAAGATAAATGTCGCCGGCAGGACTCGAACCCGCACCCTTCTAATGTCCGGTTAGATGCTCTACCGTTGAGCTACGTCGGCTTATCGCAAACCCGCCAAGTTAATCAATATATACTAGTGTTCCATTCAATAATTACTGTTTTAATAATAATTGTTACCCTTTGCGCTATGCACAAAAATCTTGTCTTAAGTTTTTTAGAACTTTAGTTTATCAATTAATAATAATTTATTTATTTATTGTTTTGGAACATACAGATTATTAACATTATCGTATTTATAAAATTAACATTGGTAAGTGCGTAAGTTTTAATCATCCAGTTAAAAATGTTGACAGGATGCATAGTTTTGGTTTGGTTATCAGTTATAATAATAATAATAATTGGATGATTTGTATAGCGCCGTTTTTGTGAAAAATCACCTCAAGGGCGCTGTATCATCATCACTTGATAGAGATGTTAAATAATAAAAAGAAACTCGGGAAATACAACATAAAGCATAATATTTTAACATACAGAAATGGAAGAAAAAATAATATAAAAATAAAGTATGTTTTAACATTTCTAATAACACCATGAATCCATGACGTATGAAACATAATATTATGACATATAGAAAGAGAAGAAACAGTATTTCTAATACTATTTTCCATGATGTGATAGAAGATGGCTGATTTGCTTTTTAAAATATCCCAGGCTGTTTATAAAGATGTCTATATGGTCACATTCTATATCATTGTACAATCTACTCGTACACTTCCGAGACATTGGATTGGAATAGGCAATATTGTTATTAAATAATCAAGATAAAATGTTTTATGACTTAAATAGCATCTATTAGGAACTTTTGTGTGAATACTTAGACAATGAGTGCTTCCTAGCTTATTGTGAATAATTTTGTGTAAGTACTCGTATATTAATTTTCCAAGGTAATAAAATTAAAGTATTGAAGTCGTTCCCGAAAGATTATAGTAAGGTATTTAATCAACATTTGAAATATAGTAGTCGTAGGAATTTTTTTGTACAGATTCAATAGTTTTTGCTTATTTCATGTAATGTGGGTTCCATATAACACTCCCATATTCCAATTTACTTGTAACTAGTGAGTTGTACAAGGTTACAATGGATCGGGGGTTCTATGCACTCGTATGAATCCCGACATTTTCAATGATTTACTCTTAAAGTCATTAATAATAATAATAATGTTTTATTATCTTCCTTTTTTACAACTAAATAACAAATAATGATTTCCTCGCTGGGATTTCCCACCCTGAGGATTTCATTTACAAAATATTAAATTACATTATATTAAATCTATGTGCTTGATGAATAAAAAAAAATTGTAAGGTGAAGTGTGTTAGGTGCAGTTGAGTGGTTTCGGTGTTAGTCTGTATTTGGTGTTAATATATTTTCTATTTCAGATCTACCTATGTAACATATCCAGTGTTTTATTTGATTTAAATTTATAGGACAGTGGGATTTTGTTGTAGAGTTTAGTACCATAGTAAACAAGTTTTTTTTTGTCAAAATGTTGTGTTTGTGATAGTGTTTCTAATATGTGTGATTATTGTTATTTCTTGTTTTTTTTTGTATTTATGAATGTAAAGTAGTGTTGTTTTAGAGTATTATTGATTTAATGACGTTTGTTAAAGATTTCATCAGTTCAGCACTTCCAGGGACTTTAAGTATAATTTTCACGATGGCTTTCTGTGTTCTAATGAGTAAATTAAGAATATTGTCATTAGAACTGCCCCATCCGATAATACCATATTCTAATATTGATTGGCAGAGCCATGTAGATCTTAATCAAATCTTTTGCACTGAGGATATTACTGATTGTTTTAAAAAGATAAGGTATTTTTTTAATTTTGTTATTTAAATAAATAATGTGGTCAGTCCACTTTAAATTTTGGTCAATTTTTACGCGTAGATAATTAATCTGTGCATCAAACATAAATTTAGAATCCAGAGTAACTTGTAGATCTCTTATGGTATTAACTACAACTACTATTTGAGTTCTTTGGTTACATGCGTAATTACAAAATTCCAAGAGATTTAAATTAATGGATCTGTTGATTTATAGATAATTGAGGTTTAAAGTGAAAAAATATTGAGTTGGAAGTTATTGATTCAAAGACTTTTACCAAACATGATAATTTTCTAATTGATCTATAGTTTTTCACCAAAGATTGATGACCTTTGTGTGATCTAAATGTGCATTTTTCCAAAATTCCTGTAGATAACGATTCATTGAATATAACATATGATGGCCTCCGTGGTCGAGGGGTAAGCCTCTCGACTACGAATCCGAAGGTCATGGGCTCAAATCCCGGCGTGCGCTACTAAATTTGATTTAAGTTTTTTTTTTTTTTTTACAGTACTCCATACAGGAGGCCCTGAGGGAAATAATTTCCCTCAAGGCCTATATCACCTTTGGGGATGCTGTGTGAAGGGTCTTTTAGAGGATAGGAAGGAGTGAACCTGGGTCTTGAAGAGACCCATGTTATAGGAAGGAAGAAACACAGAGACCGGCAGATCATTCCACAGCCAAGGTGTTGAACACAAGAACGAGTCGTAGAAGCGACCCGTTCTCTTGTGACAAATGTCAACTGTGCGTAAATGTTGGGCGCGCATTTGGCGTGTTTCCCGACCATGCACCAATGGCGCTAGCTCCTCAAAGCATCTTCCATTAAAATACCGGTAGAACAAGGACAGCATTCCTACCTGATGTCTGTGCTCCAAAGATTGCAGTCCGTTTGTTAAGATAGGTGAATCTATCAAACGGACCGCTCCTTTCAGCACAGAGTCAAGGGTTTTTTTTTCAGATATTTTGGGGCTCCCGACCAGAGGTAGCTGTCAAATTCTACAGTGGGGTGCATTTACGATTTGTACAGGGTCAGCAGTCGTGCACTATTAAAGTATCTGCGGGCTCTGTACAATACGCCCAGCTTCTGAGAGGCTAACTTTACTCTGGCCTCGATGGAGCCCCCTTACCTGAGCTGTTCACTTAAGGTTACACCAAACATATCAATGGAGGGCTTGTTGGGAAGATTGCTTCCATTAAAGGAGACTAGATTGTCATTTCGATCCCTTTTAGACGTAATCAGACATTATTGGGTCTTTGAAACATTAAATTCGACGAGGTTATTCTTACCCCAAGAGTAGACCCTCTCTAGGTAACCGTCCATTCTTGTTTGTATTGTTTCACAATTAATTCATTAAAAATAATTTATAGTATATTTGCGCACGTTCCGGATTGGAAGATACTTTCAGTATCGCCCTGGTGAAAGACCACCATTCAGAATTGAAACATTGCTTGAAATGACTTTAGTCTTGTTTGGTAACCAGATCTGAATTGCCAGGTATTTCCTCACCTTCCTCTTCCTTTCTCCTTTCCCTCCCCACTACCTTCAGCCTCACAACATTCCCCAATTCCCCAGGATGCCATAGTCTCACTGGCTCCAAACGGTTGGGAGCAGTTGGAACTCTTGTGCGGTATTCACATATTTTTTGTTTTCTCAGGATTGCAAACTCAGCATAGTTTAGTGGGTTTTTATATTTATTAGCCTGCAGTCTTACCTCATTTTTCTCGTTGAGGAGCTTAATTACAGACTGACTAAACCAATGGGATAGTGATTTCTTGCGAGGGTTTTTTTTTGTAATGTGTTTATCAATAACACCCATAGAGTACCGTAAAATAATTGTACCCTTATTATTTCTAATTTTGAAACTGTCAATTCATGGTGGAATTCCATATTAAAATGAATTTTTTGATTAAAAAACCTTTGTAACTTTTATCCACTTATTTATTTTCGACAGACCGGTTTCACCCTATCACGGGCATCCTCAGACTGAGGATGCCCGCGATAGGGTGAAACCGGTCCGGTCGAAAATAAATGAGTGGAAAAAAGTTACAAAGGTTTTTTATCAAAAAAATTCATTTTGTAGCCTTATTGTTGAGATTAGAGTTACTGAAAAGTTAGATCCAATTTACACGCCGTTTCTCCGAAGGTGTAGGCAGAAAGGACGGACCGCCAAACAACTCGATCTTGGCATACACTTCTTGCTTCATTCACATTCGTACATCGTCTCATACATTCTCTTCTATTATTCCGACTTCTGACATGGGCCGACTCAAGTATTTGATTCACTTGATCATTCCATGTCTTCCTCGGGCGTCCCCGGCTTCTTCCATTCACATTCACATCATATATTCTTCTTACACTCCTTTCTTCGTTCATTCGCTCTACATGCCCAAACCATCTAAGCGTCCCTTTCTTAATATTACTCATTACACTTACATCAGCCTTGCATTCTTTACGAATCTCAATATTTTTAACACGATCATACATGGTTTCCCACACATTCGCCTCAGAGATCTCATTTATACGGCATTCAGTTAACTTTCATCCTTCCTCCGCCAATTCCATGCCTCACTGCCGTACATCAGGGTTGGTATCAGCACTCCATTGTGGACTGCTAGCTTCGCTTCTTTGGACAACCTTTTGTTAGCGCCAACCGCATTCAGTCCTCTGTTAATGGAGTTTTCTGCATTTACCCTTCTTTCAATATCCCTATCAGTCTTTCCATCTCTCATAAACATACTTCCCAAATATACAAGCTCATCGTCCTGCTCCAAGTATTCATCATTCACAACTATATTGATATTTAATAATGATTAGAATTATGACTATGCCAATTGAATTATGAATTAGAATTATGCCACAAGGAACTGTATTAGGTCCTCTACTCTTTCTAATATATATATAAATGACCTATGTAACATTGTTAAACATGGTGTGCCACAAGGAACTGTATTAGGGCCTCTACTCTTTCTTTTATATATAAATGGCCTATGTAACATTGTTAAACATGGTGTGCCACAAGGAACTGTATTAGGGCCTCTACTCTTTCTAGTATATATAAATGATCTATGTAACATTGATATACCTAGTAATATTTTCTTGTTTGCTGACGATACTGCAATAACAGTTCAAGGAAAAACATGGGAAGATACAACCAATAAGGCTAACAAATGTATTGCTATTATCAAAGAGTGGCTAGATAGAAACCTTCTTACTATAAATTATGATAATACTCTTTTCATCCCTTTTTGTAATACTCAAAAGTCAGCTCCTAAAACTAACCTTAATTTGATGTTTCATAATGTCAAATGTAACCCGTCCACATGCTCAAGCTGTGGAGGAGATGAAATCGGGAAAATTCAGTAAGTACTTAGGTGTAAATATAGATTGTCAACTTAAATGGACCAACCATATAGAAAAGAAACAGTAAATAAACTAGGATTCTTAACTTATATATTTAAACGAATGAGTAACTTATTAAATGTGTAAACCATGAAACTTGTTTACAATGCACTAGTTCACTCATCTCTTTCCTATGGAATAATTGGTTGGGGCGGAACTTACAATAATCACATAAAACCTCTGGAAATTGTACAAAAATCAATTATCAAGATTATGCACCAGAAAGTAAAACCTATCCCTCCAAACGATTGTTCCTAGAAAGTGATATTTTTGGACGTAAGACAGACCTATAGCATTCAATGTCTAAAATTTATTTACATGCGTCCACACAACTTCACAAGAAATTCAAATCGCTTTAGCCAAAGACATGGTATATGCAGTACCCCATTACAAAACCAGTATATTTATTTTATTGCACCAAAAATGTATAATTCACTTTTCATAACCTCTGAAGAGACCGTGTTATGTTAAAACATTAACTCTTATAAAAAATATATTAAATCTTGTATAAAAAACACTGAAATAAATATTTTTTTCTTATAAGTCTTAACAGTCATCTATAGTATTTTTACGTACACAGAATTCTAGTTTGTTTTCTGTTGTTTAAATTTTAATGATAGACTTTTAAAATTCAACTCAATTTTTCACCTGTTCCTGGTACCATCAATGTATTATACTGTTCAATGCCTTATTTTATGTTATCATTATTTATTACACAACTAGCACAATACATATGCATTTTTATAAAACCTACTTTCAAAACATTAGTATCGTACTTGTGTGTGATTTTAAAACACCTACTAAAATCTTATTATCACTTTATGTCATATTTTATCTTTCTTATTTTCTAGCACTTATTTCTTTTAAGAAAATAATTACCTTAATTTTTGTTTAAAATGGAAACTTTCACATAAGCCGTAGAAATGTGATAAGAAAACTATTATAATACCCACCCACAGGCTTTACCTTTGTGGGATTTTTTTTGTTTACATATTTAATTTTTATCATATTTTCTTGTATTTTATAGACTGTTTCAAATGTACTTATCTAACAAAAAATTTCAATAAACTAAAAATTTTTTTTTAATAAATTATAGCTGAAAGAATCGGGCTATTCAGATCTGGTGAATAAAAATACTTAGCTAAAGCTGTCTGAAGGAACATTAAATACTAAATGGTGGTCTTTCACCCAGGCAACTCTGATTAATATCTTCCACTTTGGACGGCGGCGGGTATGGGAATTTATAATTGCAACCATTTAATGCAATTACAGATGCTTACTTCATTAGATCAGTCACTTATCTAAATGATCTAAGCATACACATTTATATAATTTTTTACACGGATTCCTTCACTTGACTGTGCAGTTAGTTATAATACTAGTGCAGGCCTGTTAAAAATCACACAATAAAAATATATCTATTTTTTTTAAATAAAAGTTTTTTTTAAATGTCGTCACAGCCGAGAATCGAACCCCGGTCAAGTGCTCGGAAGGCAACTATGCTGACCATTACTGTTGTGGTAAGTAAAAATACAGCAATTACTATGGGAGTCATTCTGAAGAGAATGAAGGGTTTTATAGCATATTTATAATTGGCCTAACATACTGATATTTTTCCAAAATACTCATAGACACTTATTCTATACTATCATTACAATAAAGTTTGTAAAAAATAACAATATCTGTTGAAAAATCTGTTTTTGCTTTGTTTATGCTTACCAATGGGGAATGTTTATCAAGTCGAAAGTAAAAAAGCAGTACATATAATATTTTGCTGTGTTTATAAGTTAAACAAGTTGTTGACCTTATTAATCATTATTGTGTTTAATTCGTAGAACTCCATTAATTTTTTTTAAATCTCAAGTATATCATAAATTTTTTTTTTGTTTGTTTTCAAGTTTAATTTGTAGAACTCCATTTTAATTTAAAGACTTTAATAACAACCATATATAATTTAATAGTAACTCCAACAAAAACTCAACACACTTCAATGGCTCGGAGGGCTTTAAAGCAGAGAATGGACGGTTACCTCGAGAGGGGTTCCTCTTGAAGTAAGAATAACCTCGTCGAATTTAATATTTCAAAGACCCAATCATGTCTGATTACAATTTCTTGTATTTTTTCGGCATTCGCTATATAGCAATTTCTAGACATTTTGTTTGGAAGTTTTATTTACTATGTACTTTTGCTATTTTTGATTTATTAAATTCGCTACGGTAGCGAATTTAATAAATTTTAATCCACTTCCCTATCCCATTTTATATTCTCTTCTGCAATCAATTTTTTGGTGTGAATCACAGTAAAGTTGGACCACATATTTGCTCATCACATTGGGTTTTCTGATGATTCATTGCAATTAGTGACTCTTACCTCGCCAACAATTCAAATCAAGTTCCTAAATTAATAATACAGTCATAACATCCATCTAACAGCCCAACTTTCTCCCACACAGAACTTGTCTGTATGGCAATTAACCTACTCTAGCCGGGAACGAGGAGGAAGTCTTTAAATATTGATTCGAACATGCATCATCAATTTCATATTATTTACATGTTAAGTAGGTCCTTTAGCAGATTAAAATTCAGATCACAAACTGCCTCCTGTACTAGTGTGTATGTGACTTGTACATGTATTAAAAGCACACCCACACGCGAACATTCTAGTATTTGGGTTAACTGTGGCATATCCTGTCATTCCTAGGAATTGTCATTAATCTAGACCATCGGTTCCCAATTTTTTTTCCTTGGTATTCTTTTTAATTTCCGTGGACCCCCCAGTCTTCCTAATATTTAATTTTTCTAAACTTATTAACTTCAAATGTGGACACAATGCTAGATTAGTTAGTGAATTCAATGCTAGAGTGCCTCACAAATAGTAGTGAACTTATACAATTTTTTGTTTTTTCAATTTTGTCAAGTTAACCTAACCTATGAAGGTGTGCATGATGATGAAATTATTTGTAACCATGGATAGCTAATAACCGTTTTCATTCATTCTTTTACTGTATTCTTTTTTCCATGAGTACAAATGGTTACATTTCCATGGCAACAAATCACCCATAGCGCATTTTCCTCTGGCAAAATTTATAAATTTATTTTTTATAATTTTATTAACTATGCAGCAGTATGTATGGCAGTGAGACATAGAACTGGCAGAACTGGCAGTAGACTAAATGCTGTAGAAATGAGATCTCTGAGACGAATGTGTGGTAAAGCCATCTAAAGATCGTGTGAAAAATGTTGAGATTCGTAAAGAATGCAAGGCTGATGTAAGCGTAATGAGCAAGATTAAGAAAGGGACGCTTAGCTGGTTCAGGCATGTAGAGCAAATAAACAAAGAAAAGAGTTTACGGAGAATATATGACGTGAATGTGAATGGAAGAAGAAGCCGGGGACGTCCGAGGAAGACATGGCACGATCGAGTGAATCAAATACTTGAGTCGTGCCATGTCAGAAGTCGGAATAACAGAAGAGAATGTTTGAGACGTTGTATGAATGTGAATGAAGCAAAAAGTGTATGCCAAGATGGCGGTCCGTCCTCTCTGCCTACCCCTGCGGAGAAACGGCGTGATGGTTAGCTTTAATTGTACAGATATCAATGTTTAAAATGGTGATGGTAACTATGTAAGTTTTGTCTTATGGAATATTTCATTTGAATTTTTCTTCTATCTTGTTCACTAACCACGCTAAAGCATATTCCCATTCTTTGAGTTTTAATAGCTCCGCGTCTGCCACCGCATAATCGCTGACGGTTGAACCAACACTTTTCTCAAGGGCAGCGTGTTGGGAAATACGAATTATAAACAACATGTTGTGGTCACAAAGATGCCAAATATAAGCCGATAGGAAACTAACAAAACTATTTTCCTCAATTGGCAGCGCTGAAATGCTGATAAAGAAGCCACAAGATCGACCTTCAGTGTATAAAAAACTACCTGAACTTATTGAAACTTAAACTATTGTACGAAGAAGCCATCCGAAATAATTTAAAGGAATTCAATATGTCATGAAAAAGCAAATGGCAAAGTACATTTTCCCTTACTGATTTAACAAATTCAGTGTAAAACACATTAACAGTAAATAGCATGAAACCTATAAGTAGTGTGTCGGACGTGTTTGCCTTTCCCCGCAATGTTTTGACGCGGCCATTTGATAAACACATTTGTTATATTCCACTTGCATAGAGTATATCTATTATGTAAGGGAGTTGGGTCATGTGGCGAATAAATATTATTTCGCTGTCCACAAATCACTCCCGATACCTTTGTTGAATGTATACTGCGCGGTTTGTGGGAAATATGTTCTCATCGACCTCTTAGATTATGAATGACTTCAATAAAACGTCAGAGCGGAGCAAGAGGGAGGGAGAGTGCTTGTCGGACGTGCGCAGAACGCAGTAGTTCTGCGAATCCCCAACCTGCAACATCTCGTAAGCCACCTTAAGTAGCGTGTGAAAACCAGGTTTAGTCAGTTAACCTGCAACCACCCGCTTGATAAGACGCTCCACTCCCTCGACTGCTCCGCCCCCAACGTCTTCTGCTCTACCCGCCTTGTTTCTTTCTGACCATCGCTTACCCTGAACCCCCATCGGACTACTGCCTCTCACTGGACCCAGACCAAGCATCGTCACACAGACACGGCCCCGAGCTCTACTCATAATTCTGCATGCATTGGGTTTTTGTGCAGAATTACATTGCAAAGTACAAAAGTCGTTAATGAGGTCTTGTCGTCAGTGTCTTTTCCCCCTTTGCAAGGGATCGACACAGGTTGTGCTTTCTCCCCTCCCTCCCAGCCCTCTTCGCAGATCGGGATCAGCTGCCCATTACAGTTCGCCTGTGTGCCATTAGAATCAGGCTTAGGAGCCTTTCATTCAGCAATAAATAGACAGTGGCTGATGATGATGGTATATATATTCAATTTTAAGAAGCGAAGCTAGCAGTCCACAATGGAATGCTGATACCAACCCTGATGTATGGCAGTGAGGCCTGGAACTGTAGAAATGAGATCTCTGAGGCTTATGTGTGATGTATCATGTATGACTGTGAAAAATGTTGAGATTCACAGAGAATGCAAGGCTGATGTGAGCGTATTGAGTAAGATTAAAAAAGGGACGCTTAGACGGTTTAGGCTCGTGTGGCGGATGAACGAAGAAAGTAGTGTAAAGAGAATATGTGGTGCAAATGTGAATGGTAGAAGATGTCAAGGACGCCCAAGGAAGACGTTGCACGATCAAGTGAATCAAATAATTGAATCAGGTCATGTCAAGAGTCATAATAATTATAGTAAGAAAATAATGTATGAATGCGAATGAAGCAGGAAGTGTGTACCAAGACAGGGTTATGTGGCGGTTCATTATCTCTTTTAACCCCCACGGTGAAAAGGCGTGATGGTTAGTCAGTTAATATGATTTCCGCGCAAATCTCACGGCCCAAGAGCAGTGGGACTGTGAACTAAGGAATATTGTGAAGTTGAAGTGAAAATGGATGATTGAGAAGTACCTGGTCATTAAGATCTAATTACTGAAAATAGCTAAAGCCATTTCGATGTTTCAAACGTAAACAGTGATGTCTTACCAGGGCAGTACTGGGAGTAACTTTCACTCTGGAATGAAGTGTACATATATGTGGTTATTTTTAGTTCTTTTGAATTTCTTTTGTGAAAAACTAGCATCAACTTATGAAGTAAAATCTTGTGTACTTTATAGGGGTTTCAAAACCGTGTCCTTTGGGCATTCATCATTCTTACCACTCCGCCACGAAGTTTACCGATTTCGGTTCGTAATTAATTTCCAAAACATACATCCTCACGAGTGGGCCAAATCACAGTCATCCGCATCATTCTTTTTAATTTTAATTTATGCATTGTGGTCAGTTGGATACTTCAAATGATAAGTTAATTAATAATTTAAATCATAAATAATTGCAGCCTGAAAGATAATTGTATAAAATTAATATTTAACATTCTACAGGGTAAAATCTGGTACGCCACATCCTACGTCCGTCTAATTTTATTCACTAAGACGTCACTAAATAATATCAATACGTCTTTAGCTTAGTTGTTCCTGTCAATCTATTCCTTAAAGGCCTTTCACACAAGTGGTTTGTCCGATACTAACTGAAGCCACTGCTTCGAAAGGTTCGGCCGACTTGGCAACAGTTGGTAGGCTTGACTTTAGGAAAAGATGTGTTGGCTTCACTTAGTAGTGTGGAAGGCCCTTTACCGTTAGATGATACTTTTTGATGAATGATTTTTAACAAATCGCAATTTTCTTTACGCTTTTAACTCATTAATCCAGTGGTGCACAACCTGCGGCATGTGGCCCGCTAGCTTCATTTTGTGCACCCCATTTACCACACTTGTACTCCATGCGGACCATGAAGGTTTGAAAAATAGGTAATGGAGCCTGCCTGCTAAATAGGTTTTTATTATTAATAAATAAATGTTTATTCCGGTATGTGGGGAGGTTAGTGCAGTCCCATACATTCCATACAACAATAGTTATAAAAATATACAAAATATGAAAAAAATAAAATAATAATAAGATAGTAGGTGAATGATACATGACACATAAAACAAAAATAAAAAAATAAGTACATGAAAATAAAGCCTTTGAGGTGCTGCGGCATTTAAATTGTGATGGGCCAATATCTTTCTCCAGTATACGTCGATACTGAAGGCTAGACTGAGGCGGGTCTCCATGATGAGGATATTCCCAGAGCTGTTTATTCTTTCCCTCATTCCATCCTCCCTGAATCTTATAAGGGCTGCAAAACCGGTAACTCGCCCCTCCATGAACATACTGGAAACGCTGCAGTATCTGGGGAGGCCAACCATTATGCGGAAGGCGTTATTGTACTGTACACAAAGTCTTTCCATACTACTCTTTATAGTTTGCCCAGAGTCCACACGCGTACAACATTGCGCAGGAGGCAAGGAAGAGAGTCCTTTTCACAGCGGTACTACAAAGGCGAGATCTTCTGCTGAGCATGTTCGATTTTACGCTGAGAGCTCGTCTTTGCCTATGAATATTATCATCATCCATCATTGCATTAAACAAAGAAAATGTAGTTTCTTCTCTCCGTGTACCCCTATTGCAATACCAATACTATAAAACACTCATTTTCGAATCGTGGAGGTATCTTAAAAGTTGGACGACTTCAATTTACACCAGTGATGAACAACCTTTTCAGCCGAATGGTCAATCCATCCAACCTTGCAGTCGGTGGTGTCACTAGTGTAGCCTTTTTTTTTTAAATGCGAATACCGTAAAAAAATCTGATCATTTGAAACATCTGACGCAAAGCGCACTTGAGGTGAACCTTCACAAAATTGCGCTATAGAAATTAACTCTTATTATTATCTGATAAAAATATCTCCAATAAATACTGTAGATTTTTATCATTCTGAAATATTAAAGAAGATGTTTGTGGCGATACCCTTTCGTATTTTGTAAAACAGAACGGAGACTGTTAAATATTTTGATCATATCACCCGGAAATCTGAAGGATTACTAATAAATAAAAGATATCAAGACTCACTTCTGTTTGGCCGCGTACCTACTCCTATAAAATGGAATCCATTCTAAATCATCATTCGCACAAAAAAAAGGATAACAGGCGAAATTTTTCCTAGGCCGAAGATCAAACCAATAAATGCTGTTGATTTTTTTTCTTTCGGAAAGTCAAACTACAAACAAAATTTTGTTATGAAATCTTTTGGAGTCTTATAAAACAGAAATCATTAAAATGCCTCAAATATACTCGTATCTAACCTTTTTTCTAAAATATTCAACAATTTTCGTTCCTGCACGGTTCTACTTTTTTTTAATGAGAATTACCACACCTTTTTGAAATTTTATTTATTCAAGTGGTCCGTATGAAAAGACCCGCGGGCCACGAATTGTACACCACTGATTTACATAGTCAATTGTAATGTATGCATCCAGGGGAATCTTTTCTTTGTGCAAATGTTATACAGGTCGCTTTTACGACTGTGTTTCCTCCCTCCTATAACTTCAGTCTCTTCAAGACCTAGGTTCACTCCTTCCTTTCCTCCAAAAGACCTTCCACACAGCATCCCCAAAGATGACATAGGCCTTAAGGGAAATAATTTGCCTCAGGGCCTCTTGTGTGAGTAACTTTAAAAAAATATATATATATATATATATATATTTTCCAAACTAAGTAAAAATTATGACTCACAACCTTGTACAATGCATAAATTCTTTTAACTTATCTTATCAATATTGTTGACCATTAAATAAGACTGCGTAGATGCCAAATGAAGGTAAAATAAACTAGTCATGACATGATATTATACTCATGAGATTTATTAGCGTTTACATCATATCCATTGTTTGGTGTAAAAATATTCAGTTAAATTCCTTGCGTCTACATAATAGTAATAATATACCTATTCATCGTTTGTTTTTTATGGATAAAATAATTTTTATCAAAAAATAATGCTCTTATTTGAATCAATAAAAAATCTGTAAAACAAACATCAATCATGTTCAATCAGTGCAAAATTCATTGGTTAAATTATTAGCTCATAAAAGTTTATACGAACAAAGGAATAATATTCCATACTTTTATCAGTCTCAAAATTCTTTCAGTAAGATCAATTCTGTGGTACAAAATTATATTTCAGCGGATTAATAACCCTATATATAATACAAATAGACTAGAGCACGCTTACAATACTCGTCTCAATTTTAATGAAGGATTAATGGTTTCTAAGCATACAAACAAATATGGACAAAGAACTTTAGATTACGGGATTCCTAACTGTTTAAATATGTTACACGCTGAAATAAAAACTGGATTAAAACTAAACAGCTAATAAATATATTGAAATCTTGGCTATCTGAAAGAAGCTATTTGTATTAGATAATAAGGAAATATTATTTTATGTATGATTTATTGTTGCCGCTTATGTTTTTTTTTTTTTTTGTATTTTTGTAGAAATATTTTTGAATAAAATTCTTGAGAAATATTTGTTTTAAGTTTGTTACATATGTTTTTTTTATGTATACATATATATTTTGTAACCTTATCTGTAAATTTTGAGTTTGAATAACAAGCTCCCGTTAGACAAACTACAAAAAGTAGTTTATCGACACTTTTTGCGTTGTATTTTTTCTTTTGTAAAATGTAAATAAAGAAATAAAAATTATGATTTCTTATTCGATTATTTGTATGTAATATTTTGATTCTTTTTCCAATATTTTGTTAAGCTAAATCGTAAAATAGATAACCCGTGGATAGCTAATGGCACCAGATAAGCGTTAATCCGCAATATCCATTGTTGGATTTTGTAATAAAAATATTGTGTAAAAGTAATATTGTATTTTTTATTCCAGGTGGTGCCCCGTCTGCTGGGGTCGCTGGTGGGGGGGCCCATGAGCCCAACGCAGCACCTGGAACAGCAGCAGGCGCTGGTGAAGCAGTTTGCGGAGATTTTGGAGTTTGTCCTCAAATTCGATGAGTGCAAGGTTTGTACTGAATAAAAATATTAATGGATACTTCAAAACTTCATAGCTTGATGATGAAAATTATGTTGCTTGCTGAAACTAGTTGGCCTATAAATTATTCCAGGTAGAAATAGCTTTGCAAATTTTGTATTGCCAAAGCTCACCGTTGGAGAGTTTTTTCTGCTTCATAAGATTTATTTTTATTAGAAACACAACCAAAATATTTACATAAAAGCGTCATACATGACATATCATATATATGTATATACAATTGGTGTGTAAATATCTGTAATAAATGTGTTTACAACATGTGTGGTGCACGCAATAAAGCTTATGAATTATTTAGTATCAAAGAGTAATGTTTATTTTCCTATCTCACTGATACTCAGTGTGTGCAAAAACACAATAGATGATTATCATCTATCTATGTATATTTTGTTCGTGGAATAGAGATACAGCTTAACAAGACTAACTTTTTAGGTAGCCAAAGGAAGAACTAATGTGCTCTTGTACAATCATCTCTCAAATATGGTATTATCAGTTGGGGTATCATTATCGTGATGCAAAATCCATGATTTGTTTTTCCACAATTCCGATCGTTTGAGCCGTATTGCTTCACGCAAACGTTGCATAACTTCCTTGTAGTATTCCTTATTAACCGTACGACTTGTTGGCAAGAACTCATGATGCACCACGCCAACAGTGAGCAAAACCTTCACATTTGATCGAACTTGGCGTGCTTTTTTCGGTCTTGGCTCTTTTGGCCGCTTCCATTGGGATGATTGGGCCTTGGTTTCGACGTCATAACCATATACCCACGTTTCATCACCAGTTATGACCCTTTTGAGCAAATCTGGATCGTCGTTGACATCATTCAACAACTCCTGAGCGATACTAATGCGACGTTGCTTTTGCTCAAAATTTAGCAATTTCGGAACAAATTTCGCTGCCACACGTTTCATACCCAAAACATCCGAGAAAATTGCATGGCATGAGCCGATTGATATGCCAATATCCTCTGCAACTTCCATAATAGTGATTCCACGATTTTCCAAAACCATTTTCTTCACTGTTTCGATGTTTTCTTCGTTTATTGACGTGGTTGCAATTCCAGGACGCTCATCATCATTAACATCTTCTCGGCCTTCTGTAAAGCGCTTGTACCACTTATAAACACTTTTTTGAGACAAAGTAGACTCGCCGAATGCCACAGTTAACATTTTAAATGCGTTGGAGCACTTTATTCCATTTTTAACGCAAAATTTATCTTTGATCCATTTTTTTCAAAAGTAAAAAACACAAAAGCGTGACTAACCTTTCCAGTTGTCAAAAACAAACCACTAAACCAAAATGGCTGATAACGCTAACATATGATAAACATATGTGTACCAACGTAACAACAAAAAAAATCGATAATTGAATGTATTGATAATTGATAAGTGAATGTATGAATTGAATGCCCGCGAAAATTCAAAATTCACCTTTTCTTTTGAACACACCCCGTAACTTAAATTTTGAATTTAAGGCCAAAATAACCATCCAAACTGAATGATGTATGTTTTTAATTAAAGGTTTAGTGTATATCTAGTATGGATGAGAAGTATTTTATTTATTTTTTAAATTATGAAGGATATGCCATGGAAAAAATCAAATTTCCTAATTTTAGAAGCAACATAGATAATAAGGAACTCCAGTGAAAAATATAATGGGTTTAAAAATATAATATTCGTACAGATCAGCAAATGCCGATTCTGAATATATAACTTTCATTGTATATAATTATACGTAGATTTTATAAATCGTTATATAAAAGTGAATTAAAAACCGTACCATCAAAACACCATGTTCTGTTGGTACCACTGCTTCTGACGTCACACATGCAGTTTTCGAGCCCAACTTATAACAAGATAAGGTTTTTTTTCCGCTTTTTATAATCTATGGCTTATAATTTCGCTGATTCCAGTATTCATTTTGCTCGTAAAATAATTATGTTTGTTTATTGCGACTACTTGAGGGTTTTTGCTTGAAAATTCATAACAATTTTAACGAATTTGTCTACATAATAATCTATACCGCTTGCACAAAACAACAACGTCATTGGCACTTTGGTGATTATTTCTTCAGTTATTCTGGAAGTGGAGGATTTCTAATGATACCTCAAAACTATTATTTCTTACAATGCATAATATATTTATTTTTATTTCAAGCCATTAAAGTTCAAAACTATTTAATTTATTCAACCTATTTATGTTAATACCCGTCTACTGCTGTCACCGGCAAGTTCACAGATGCGCATTCGTCAGTTTTCGCACATGCGTAGAACACTGATGGAAGCTATTAACGCAAGCGATTCTGATTAGCCTTTCAAACATAATTTAAAGCATTAAAGGACTTAAAAGACTTTCTTTGAACGCTGATAAATTGTTAATTAGTTGCGGATATGAATGGATTTTTGGTACAATGCACCTACAATAGTAACGAGACGCTGATATTCTACAATGTTTCCTTCAATTAAAAGCAGTTAAATTTGAGTATAAAGTTCTCGAAGTTTTGTATGTAATCCATATAATATCGATTACCGCCTATTGAATCGCTAATCCGGCTGCTCGTGTGACGTCACACAACAAGCCATAGATTTCGTGCGTTTTGGTGGGCTTTAAAAAATTGAAACTTTAACAATTATTTTAACCATGAAAACGAACTTAAAAAAAATAATTAAATAAGCAGAAAATTAAGTTAGGATGTCAACATTAATAAAAAAAAAAGGACTGGAGTTCCTTATTATTTGCGGGTTTATTGTATATTTTTAAAAATTATCGTATTTGTTATGTAAATATGATTACTTAAATAATATTATAAAAACAATGCAATTAAAAAAAAAACATTTTTTCGGTCGATATTTTAAATCATGTATGGCAAATTTGTGTTCCACAGTAAATTGGTCGATTTTAATTTAATTTAAAGTCCACCATATTTATTATTTTTAAATTTTTATTTTTTTGTTATATTTCAGTGTATTTTAAGTAGATGGGGCAAAACTTTTTTTTTAATCACCGTTAGCCCCCAAATAAGTGTTAAGGGTGCCTCCAAAATCGCAAAAAATCAATTCCTTTAATGGCCCATATTTCATAAGGTAAAACAAAAATATATAAATTAAATCTAATCCGTACTAGATATTTACTATACTTTTTGATTAAAAAAATATCATTAGGTTTAGGTGAATATTTTGGCATCAAATCCAAAATTAAATTTTGTATGAAATAGGCCGTGCAGCAGTTCCTCTTAACAATTTAAGTATGTATGAAATGCTCTGTGATTTTTCTCTGCGTATACTGCACAAGAGTATATATATATATATATATTTGTGTACCTTCAAAAAGCTTAGTCTAGCTAGATAGTAAATAATACAACAGTTCAGAGTAGATAACAAACAAATTTTGATGTAAATATTCATATCTCAGGGGACAAAATATCACCTTATCGTGTTTCTTCTATTGGATAACAACTTAAACTATGGTTCTCAGAATTTCCCAACAGTTTTTAGTATTATTAATTTAAAATGCTATTTTTGTGAAGTGTCTTTCATATACAAGGAGGGTGTTACAATTGAATGTAATTACATAATCGTGGCCCAATCTCCTGCTGGTACATCACATCCGCCGACAATGTAACTTACCAACATTGCAAAAATATACAACTTTTCCAAACATGTAACATATATTTTTTTAAACTCGGTGGGTAACTACTATCAATATAGTCGGTGCACTTAATTTCAATAATATGCAGTTCTAATTTTGAATTGATAAACAATGAAGAAAATATTTCTAATTTTGAAACTCAATTCATGGTGGAATTCCATATTAAAATGAATTTTTTTGATAAAAAAACCTTTATAACTTTTTTCCACTTATTTATTTTCGACCGGACCGGTTTCACCCTATCACGGGCATCCTCAGACTGGTACAATGAATACTAAATCTATGGTATATATAGCATGGATGTCGGGGGTGAGTTCTCTGCTTTTCTAATATTGTTTTTATTGTTTGAAATTTATTATATTGCTGACGGTACTGTTTATTGTGTTTTTAAAAACTATTTTCGGGATGGTTTATTACCCTCTGGAAGACGGATTACATTGTGTCTATTTACTGAATTTATGGGTTTTTTTTTAATTATATAAAGTCATTCGTCAGCTTTTATTTGAACAGATGGTTCTTTATCAGATCATAGATTTAGTATTCATTGTACCAGTCTGAGGATGCCCGTGATAGGGTGAAACTGGTCCGGTCGAAAATAAATAAGTGGAAAAAAGGTTTTTTAATCAAAAAAAATTTCATTTTAATGAAGAAAATGTCTTTTTTCGTAGTCATGGTGGCATTTTGACTTTTGACAACTTTATGTTGTTTAAAATATTTAATATTGTAATGAAATTATTAGTTAATTTGTGTTTATTAGAGTATATCACTTCCTTTCGGAACATGAAGAAACAATTCATTAATTGGGAGAATTTGTAATTTAAGTTATCAAGGTCCAATTAATCAATCAAGCATCTGGTTTCATTGAACTCCAGAATCGAATCATACGTATTTATGTTTATGTCCTCACTTCCTTGAAATAATTCATATACGAGTATGTAACAGTGTTGTGTATGATAATATATACGTAAATTGTTTAATTTTGGCATTCAAAGGACTTTATTCATTGTTACTAGTTAGTTTTGTCAGTTGAATCATTCACAATACAGATTTGGTTCCTTGATAAGAGTGAGGTTAACAACATTGCATTATGTACCTTGAAACTACGCCTATGACAATAATTAATTAACTTTATTTATTTTATTGTGAAATACAGTGTATGGAATAACTAACCATCACGCCGTTTAACCGCAGAGAGGACGGACCGCCAAACAACTCGATCTTGGCATACACTTCTTTCACATTCATACATTCTCTTCTGTTATTCTGACTTCTGACATGGCCCGACTTAAGTAATTGATTCACTTCATCGTACCATGTCTTCTTAGGGCATCCCCGACTTCTTCCATTCACATTCGCATCATATATTTTCTGTGAGAAAGCAAAGTTTTGAAGTTTGTTTAGTAATATGAGGTGATCTACCTTGTCAAAAGCTTCCTCAAAATCATTGTATGAAACGTTTACTTGTTCGTTGTTGTCCAAAATATTTGAGACATAATCCGTGAATACCATTAAGTTGGTCGTTGCATATCTGCCGTCTCTAAACCCATGCTGCTGCTTTATGAGAAAAGGTTTTACTTTAACTGTTGATATGTTTTTGTAAGATAAGTTTAAATAATTTGGCCAGTGCAGAAAGAATCATTTTTGGTCTGTAGTTAGATACACAGCATTTATCACCGCTTTTCTGTAAGGACGTGATCTTTGAGATTTTCCACCGGTTAGGGAATTTTTCAGAGTTTTTAGTAATACGCCATTCAGACAATCGTATCCATAAATTGAAGAAATGTAGCCGTAAATTGCGTAGCTAGACCAGCCGGTTAGTGTTTACCTAAAGTCATTAAATAGAAAAAGTTTAAAAATTCACCCATCGATGCACAAATGCGTCCACAACCCGCAACACTGTAAATAACTAAAAGTGTAAAAATAAATAAAAAATGTTAATATCTCTTAAAATATTCTTACGCTTTTTAAGATCCAGTCCTAAAAATTATAAATATTTCAATAAATACCAACTCTTCTTGTGCCACCAATCTTCTAATAAATGTAACATCAATAGAAAAATAGAAAAGAAGGATAAAATAGCAACTGTAAAACTTTCATCTCTATACTTAAATTTTCTAAGTAAGTATGTTTTTCTGTATCTGTCTGTACATAATTAGTTAAAGAATAGGAAGTAATATTTGTACAGCGCCCTTGAGGTGACTTTTCACAAAAACGGCGCTATACAAATCATCCAATTATTATTATTATAGTATCACTGGCTCTGGACAGTTGATTTGTTTAAACTTCTCAAACTAATGGTTTAAAATGTCAATTTTTTTATTCAAATAAGGTAGCATTTAACAATGCAACATTGTGCATTTAGTAAAAATAGTGTATGTAGTTATGGAGTAGCGATGGGTCATGACTCATTTTGTTAAGAGTGGGAGTCACGGTACCACCTCAACATTTTCACACGACTCAATTGAACGACGGCTCATTTAAGAGCCGGCACATATTAAGAGCTGACTCCCAATTCATGAGCTGATACACCAGTTCATACGACTCCCAAGTAGAATTAGACACGTATACGTTATTTAAAGTTGCGTCATCATAGAAATCCATAAAAATACCATCGAACAAATGAGATATGTAGATAAATAAACATTCTTTCTTAAGGCGATGCAATGGGAAGTAATGCAAAATCGTGTGTTTTCGGTTTGAGAATTTGTTGGCCTAGAAATATCATAGGTGATTGAATTAAATACTGGAAGTAGATCACACCTTGGCCTTTCATTTAACCATGCACTTTTTTGGTATGTCTTTTTATAAGCTTAGAAAAAAATTAAGTACGAGACATTAAAAAAATGCTTAAAGCGCAAAATCTCCTACTTATGAACACCTTTTCCCATATTTTCGTATTTCTCATTGTGGTAAATGAAGTTTTTTAGAATATGACTGTAAAACATTTTAATAATTAGGTCTGAGCTTTACAGAATTGAATAAAACACGCATTTTGGTGATGTTTTTTTGCCGAAATCGAAACATGCGGCCGATGTACAGCGGGATTTTCAACCTTGTCGCCACCTGCATAAGGAGCGCGTGATTTCGTTAAAATTTTAGCCGGTGGATGGCCTTAAGTGGTTCCGAGGTTTGTCAAAAGGAGTCACAGTTCAATTGAGCCGCGGTACGGTTTATCAGGAGTCATACACTCACGGCCCTTCAAAATGTACCAGCACAAATGAACGGCTCATTCATGAACGACTCATCGCTCTGTATTATGTTTTTTAATGTTTTTTTTTTATCTTTTGGTCTCCAAAATTATGTATATGTGTGAAAGCTGCCAAACTCCTACATATATTAGGCTGCACACAATAATTTTTTAACTCACAGATTACTGCTGCAACTATAACTCTTTTTTGTAGCTATGACTGAATACTAAAATATGGCCTATTTTTTATGACCGTTATGATGCATTTTTGTTTGTTTTTATATCATTGTATTTGCTACTATAAAAACTTTGATCAGCTGTACGATGTTGCGCTATATAGTCCGTAATAAGGAACTCCAGTGAAAAATACAATGGCATTAAAAATATGTATGAATATATAACTTTTATTATATATAATTATATGTAGAATTTATAAATTGTTATTTTAAAATGAATAAAAAATCATTTCATCAAAACACCTTGTTATGTTGGTACCATTGCATTCTGAACATCTGACGTCACTTGCGCATTCTGTTTTGAGATTGGTATGGACATTTTTATTTTTCGCTTTTGTTCTGTATTTTAAAGATGTATTTTTTTTAGTTTTGGCGAAATTTAAACTTAATTAAGCTGTAAACATAAACTGTTGTTCAACATAAAAAACTATTATTAATGAAAGGAATTAGAGTATTCATGAGTAAACCAATTTCAATGCGGATTTTATGATAATGTTAATGCTCAATACTATTATTATTATTTGAGTTAAAATTT
The DNA here is from genome assembly GCA_022606495.2 of Halesus radiatus. Taxonomy (NCBI): domain Eukaryota; kingdom Metazoa; phylum Arthropoda; class Insecta; order Trichoptera; family Limnephilidae; genus Halesus; species Halesus radiatus. Next base: position 59,206 of record JAHDVE020005650.1, read on the forward strand.
CTAAAAAGATTCATAATTTTATTACTTACGTTTAGTTATGGTTTTCCATTAATTTAATATATAATTATGTACAGTGAGGCGCATCCTTATTTCTGGGTCCAAGTCTGTTCTTAATTTACATAAATGACCTATGTCACATAGAATGTGAAGGCGAAATCATAAGTTTTGCAGATGATACTGTTATTCTTTTAAATAGGAAAAATTGGTTAGAAAAACATTCAAGAAAGCAGAAGTCACTCTAAACAGAATCAAAATATGGGTAGACTACCACTCACTCACACTTAATGCTAATAAAACCAAAGTCATCACTTTTAAAATAAAAAATTCAGATGCAAACCTTAACTTGAAAATTCATAGTTTACCACATTTAAATGGTCAACGTAATTGTCTATCATTGGAAACCACATAACATACCTAGGCGTAAAAATTAATCGCAATTTAAAGTGACCTCCATGGTCGAGGGGCAAGGCTCTCGAATACGAATCCGAAGGTCGTTGGTCCAAATCCCGGCGTGCCCAAGTAATTTTTATTTAATCTTTGTTGTTTCACAATTAATTCATTTAAAAATAATATATAGTATATTTGCGCATGTTCCAGAGTGGAAGATACAGAATTGAAATGTTGCTTGAACAGATCTGAATAGCCAGGTATTTCCCCACCTTCCTCTCCCCCTTCTCCTTCCCCACCCCAATACCTTTAGCCTCACAACATTTCCCAATTGGGAATGGGAATTGGGAATTTAAAAATCAAATAAATTCTGGATATCTTAGGGAGATCTGAAATATGAAATATATTAACTCCAAATACAGGCTAATACCGAAACCACTCAACTGCACTTAAACACCTCACCTAAGAATTATTTTTATTTTTTTCATCAAGCACATCAATTTAATATAATGTAACTTAATATTTTGTAAATGAAATCCTCAGCACGGGAAATCCAGCATTTAACATTCTAACCTCAAAAGTGATCAAAACCGACTGACAATAGATTTGGAGCGTTTTGGCTGGCTACAAAAAATTTAAACTTTGAAAACTGTTTTAACTATGAAAAATAACTTACGAAAAGAAACGAAATATACTGGTATTTAAGTTTGAAAATCATTTAAAAAATTGGATTGTAGTTCCTTATTGGTTAACATGAAACTTGTAATCTAAAAGCATGAATGGAATTGGAGTAAGGAGTGTGCTAAAATAGAAGTGTGCGACATTCCATGATCTCAGCCTGCCCTTGCAGTAAAGCAGTGTGAAGTCAACTGTCAAATCCTGCATTATACAATAATTAGTTGGATGTTCCCCATCACTTCAATACATCGCCATGGTACACCACCAAATGTACATTATATTATTGATGAAATTTGATCTGAATACTGATGTATGTAATATGCAAATGATACAGTGAACGCCCCTGCAATGTTGATTCTGATTTCACATTATTTATGCAAATAATGTATGTTTATTTGATTGATAATTTCCGGTCCCCCAGATATGTGATAAAATTATTTCATATTTTGGTGAATAAAAATCCAGGGCCAGTCCTATAATATTAAAAGTTAATTTCTATAGCGCAGCTTTGTGAAGGTTCACCTCAAGTGCGCTTTACACTAACTAACCTAACCTAATATAATTATATATGCAAATTAAAACTATTACTTTAAATATTTGTGAACAGCAGACTCACTTGCATGCACAATTTAGAATAAACTAGGGGTATAAATAATCAAACGTAAAGTACAAATATCAAAAGAGCAAGAAAATCTACACAAAGTAACCTAACCTAATATAATTAGAAAATAACATATATATTACATGCATGCAAATTAAAACCACAATTTAAAGTATTCACGAGTAGCAGACTCACTTAGATGAACATTTTAGATATTATAATATAACAATTTAGAAGGTAAGGCTGTAAATAATCAAATATAAAATAAGTACAAATAACAACAGAGCAAGAGAATATTATATGGCATTATGTTCATGGTTTTTCACTGGATACTAAGGGCATTGGATACGAGATGGAGAAAACCGCAACTAAATAAACTATGGAGGATCAAAAGAAAAATTTACCTGAAATTTGATTTTTACGTTTATATTGGATAGGATTTTTTTTGAATAATTTGGTTTTTAAGACCCGTTTGAACTCTGCTTAATTCTGGATGTTAGCAATATTTGGGGGAAGCTTATTCCAGATGACCGGACCGGATATACGAAAAGCCCGATCATAATACACTGGTTAATTTGACCGAAAGGGTTCAACCAATCGGTTAGCAGCATTAAAATCCGCTGACCTCAAAGTAAGCTGTCTTATCGCCTGGGTCTTGTCGGACACATAGTTCAGATATATGGGCTTCAAATATAGAGCGGACTGTTCCTATGCAGGGGCAATAAGGAACTCCAGTGAAAAATATAATAGCTTTAAAAATATGTATTCATATAGATCAGCAAACGCCGATTCCGAATATATAACTTTTATTATATATAATTATACATAGAATTTATAAATCATTATTTAAAAGTGAATAAAAAATGATCTCATTAAAACACCTTGTTATGCTGGTACCATTGCATTTGGAACATCTGACGTCACATGCGCATTCTGTTTTTGGATTAATATGAACATTTTTATTTTTCACTTCTGTTTTGTATTTTTAAAATGTATCTTTTTAGTTTTGACGAAACTTAAACTTAATTTTTGTGACTTTAAGCTCTATAATTGTTGTTAAATATTAAATAAAAAAAACTATTATTAGTAAATTAGGGTATTCATGATCAAACCAATTATCAATACAGATATTATGATAATATTAATACTCAATACTATTATTATTCTTTAAGTTAAAGTTTCTAAAAAGGTGCATAATTGTATTACTTGTGTTTAGTTATGGTTTACTATGAATAGTATATAAAAGTATGTACGGTGAAGCTCATCCTTGTTTTGACTTTTGACATTCTAACCTCAAAATGATCAAAACCGACCGGCCATAGATTTGGAGCGTTTTGGCGGACTTTGATAAATTGAAACTTTAAAAATTGTTTTAACTATGAAAACTAACTTTAGGAAAAAAAAACGAAATACACTGGTGTTTAAGTTTGAACGTCATTAAAGATAAAATAAATAAAAAATTTGGACTGGGGTTCATTATTGGAGCAGTCCCCTCCAGGCGCCATTTTCCAAGACGCCAAGGCAATGATAATATCTAACACCTAACACAGCTCCATTGAGATGATTAGGGGCGGCAAAATTTTTCATGCGCCAGGCACCGTTTGGCTCAGGGCCAGCCCTGTAGAAATCATTTTATCAGTAATGTTATTTGAGTAATGAATTACTGATGGCCTTGATGGACAGAATAATAGTTGGAAATGTCCTATATAAAATGCCAACATTCAAATACACAGTTGATCAAAGGGTTCTCTGTTACAATATTTTCAATACATATAAGAAGTCATTGTATTATTCTAATAATAATAAATGGATTCAGATATGTAGGTAAAATTTTACTTGTACCTATCGGTTTTGAACACCTCTTGGGGAACATTTATGGGTCCAGTATAAGATCGCGTATTCACCGCCGTAAGGAATTTTAGTCGGCAAACTCAAAACACGGACCATCGCGAGCCGGCAGCAGGATTGGGGAAATGGGGATAATGTAGACCACGCCGGATTGGAAAAGGATGTTCGGCATATTGATGGAATACGAATCAAAAACATTTGCTCTAATTTTTTTTTGTTTATTCGCTGTGTAAAAATAAATGAATAGAAGCTTGACAGACTTAACTTAGCATTCGGAAAAGGGAGAATTTTTTTTTTCACTTACTGCAAAGTAATAAAATAAAAGTAATAAGTGGTAATAGGATAGGGTAACTGATGAGAGTATGTTTTTTTCAATTTAAATATAATATATTAATTATTGACAGTACCCATACAAAGTGCCTCCCTTTTACAAAAGATTTGTTTTGTTACTATTTACATATTTATTTCTTCACAGCATAATCTTTTATTTATGCTTCGGAAATATTATAGAAATGGGTAACGTGGACCAACTTCTCAGAAATACTTATAAGCACAGTTTTTTGACACAGGGAATTATTTTCATGGATTTTGAATCAAGGAATCCAATTTTCGATTGTCCACAAGGGGATTCAAGGTGGTTGAAATGAATTGGATGCTTTTTTTATATGGCTATTCTATTAATGGCTTTCGTTTTTATTAATGGTTAAGTAATCCTACTATTTCATTTGAATTAGGAACCAAGATGGAGGACGTGAATTAGATCCCGTTTATTAAACGACAAGAATTACTTGTCTTTCGATAATTTTTGGGATTTAGAAACGCCATTCACTATTGTATACTAAACAGCAGTAAAAATAAAACATAGGTAGATAAATGATTTATAACCCACTCCAGACACACACAATAAGCTTGAATACAATTCATTAGTAGTCCAGTCAATGAAGGCAATAAGAAAACTGAAATTTTGCAGGTGAATAATACCTATAACACAAGTATTTTCACAAAAGTGCCCTATCTTTCCCTTGTCCCGCCCAAAGTAAAGTAGACTAAATATGCTATAATTTGAAATCAAATACGTTTCTTAATAGTGTCCGAGATACAGAGGTTCTAAATTATGCAAATTTTTCGTAAGTTGTCATTCTTCGCTATTTTTTAGTGATTTAGTCAATTTTAACAGCGAAGGAGTAATTTTTCGACAAAGGTTAATCAACACTTTTTTATAGTAGACTAAACATGCTATAATTTGAAACCAAATCGGTCTATAAGGACCTAATATCGTCGGAGATACAGTTGTTTTAAATCACGAAAAAAAATTCTATGTTGTTATTTTCTGCTATTCTTTTTAGAGTTTCAGTCAATTTTAACAGCGAAGGAGTAATTTTTCGGCAAATGTTAATTAATGCTTTTTGAAGTAAACTAAACATGCTATAATTTGAAACCAAATTGGTGTCTGAGGATCTAATAACGTCCGAAATATAGCTGTTCTAAATAATGAAAAAAAAATTATGTTATTATTAGTTTTTTTCAATTTTGATCCTGAAGGACCACGATCAAAGTGAATTAATATTCAAGAATTTAAAACCAAATTGATCTCCGGGAACCTAACAGCATCCGAGAAATAGCTGTTCTAAATAACACAATTTTTTTCTTTGTGATCATTCCTAGCATCTATTATACGTTTTGACATTAGATTCGAGTTCAATGCACCTTCAAACCCCCAAATCTCGATTTTCAACGAAATCGGTAGAGAACTGGAGAAATTCAAATCGGCCGCAGAAATCACACATTTTGATGTTAGATTCGAGTTTAGTTCACCCCTAAATACTCTAATTCCCATTTTGAACGAAATCAGTTGAGAACGGAAAAAAAAAAAAAATACCATCGAAATTACGCATTTTCACATTAAATTTGAGTTCAGCACCCCCCTAACATGACTTACGCCGTTTTCGAACCAAATCGGTGTGAACTAACTAACTAACCATCACGCCATTTCGCCACAGGGGTAGGCAGAGAGGACGGACCGCCAAACAACTCGATCTTGGCATACACTTATTGCTTCATTCTATGGTGTGAATATCTAGAAATTCAAGATAGCCGCTAAAACTAGGGATTTTGTTAGGCACAGATCGGCATACTTATATATGCAGTCGGGGCGTCACGATTGTAAATTATATATTTAAAAAATAATTCGTTCATTTCTTAGTTTCGCTTTAGACACACATAACCTTGTAGATCTGTACTACGTCCGTCTGTTTTTTCCAGTGCGCAGGTCTTTTGTGCCGTATAATAAATTAATCACTTTTTGGACCATCTTGAAGAACGTTGCAAAGAAATGTGATTATAAAAAAAATATCGAAAATACGTAATTTCTACTTTCCGGTTGCAGTCTCCCCAGCTATTCGTTATAAAACAGACGAAAATATCGAATTTCAAATGGGCGTCCATTCGCTTCGAAGGTTTTTCTCTCAACTGATTTGTTCCGGTGAAATCTTTTATTTTATAAAGATCGCGCGGCGGCTGACGTTTCCCATATAATTTCTCTATGACAGAACTGAATCTAAAAATTCGGAAACTTTGAGTGAATTACACTTAAAATCTAAATTTACTCAATTATTTTTAATAAACACCCTTCGTTTTTAATCTTATTTCCTCTGAGATTGTGGAAGGATTTTAATTAAACATGTTTGTAATGGGTGCAGTTAGCATAACGGTGAAGGCACTGTCGAGCGTTTTACTTAAAATTACAGTAGATATTTCATATATAATGTAAAAGATTACAGTTTAAGAATTTACGTCACTGAAAACCTTAGACACTTTCGTAACTTCCTGTTAAGAATTTGCAGATAAATTATGTGTTGTATTGCTTACGTTAGCATACTGCGAAGTGACGTTTAGCGCCTTATTTGATTCTTCCCCCCTTAACTGTTCTTCACTGAATATATCTTTGTCTCTTCACTTGTATATTATATTCCATCTCCTTGTTGGCTCGGGTTGGATATTTAGTGGCATCATTATTAATAAAATTAATATGAAATCCTTTGTTTACACCACTGTTTATCTCTCATCATACTGTGTATCCTGATGAGGGAAGCTTCGCTTCCGTAACATTTTTATATATACAGGCGGACCTCGACTTTCGCACATTCGACTTTCGCACAATTCACTATTTAGCACATTTTTTGAAAAATCGTTTTTTTTTTTTTTTGGCGATAATGCAAAAATGTTTTCTTTCTGTGCAGTTGTTTCCCTGTCGCACTATGAAATGCATATGAACCAGGTCCGTACTGTGAAAAGTGTTACATTCTGTTAACATTCTCGCACATATGCATTAACATACGAGCGCGAGCGAATCCGAACGCATGCTTTTGTATGTACTGATTTGTACACACTTCCGTCTGATCTCGACAGGTTTAGTCTTGCGTCACCGCACGTACTGTTCTCATTGCTCTGCGAGTTTTGTTTAAAATATTTCGTACCCGTTTTAACATGAGTGAGAAACAAAGAAACTGTGAAGTGGATATGGCAAAAAAAAACCAAAAACCCATAAACTTCATACAATCGAAACGAAGATGGATATCATAAAACTCTCTGAAAATGGAGAGTCTTATGCTTCAATCGGCCGTTCGTATGATATAAACAGGTCTACGATATGTTCGATATTAAAGAATAGAGATAAAATTAAATAATATGCAAAAAAAATTGGAAATATGTCATCAAAAATTGTTTCCCAAAGGCACGGCATGGTGATGAATGAAATGGAGAAATCTTTGTGTTATTGGATAAGTAATCAAAATCAAGAAAACATCCCTCTGAGTACTTCAATGATTCAAGCTAAGGCTCTTTGTTTACATAATGATTGGAAGGCTAGACTAATCGAAGATTCTAACACAGTGTTTCATGCAAGTAATGGCTGGTTTTCAAATTTTAAAACAAGGTATTCTTTACACAATATTAAATTCACTGGAGAATCGGCTGATGCGGTCGAAGATGCTGCAAAATTATTTATTTCTACATTTTCCAAAATTATTGAAGATGGAGAATATACCTCTTGTCAAATATTCAATGTAGATGAGACTGGTTTATTTTGGAAGAAGATGCCTAATCGTACATTCTTATTAAAGGACGAATCAGTTGCCCCTGGTCATAAACCTTCTAAAAACCGATTGACATTGCTTCTTGGTGGAAATTTAGCTGGTGATTTAAAATTAAAGCCAATGTTAGCTTATCAAGCAGAAAATCCTGGAGCATTGAAAGGGAAAGATAAAAAATGGCTTCCAGTGATTTGGAAATCCAATAAGAAAGCCTGGGTTACTGCTTCAATATTTAAAGATTGGTTCACTTCACATTTCGTACCAGCGGTAAAACATTATTGTGAATTTAATAATTTATCATTTAAAGCATTATTAATCTTAGATAATGCTCCAGGACACCCAAAATCTCTACAAAATTTATACCCAGAAATCAATGTTGTGTTTCTTCCCCCCAATACTACGTGTCCCATACAACCCATGGACCAAACGGTGATTGCTACGTTTAAACGATATTATATGCCGTCGATAATGAATCAGGCCATCAAGGCAACTGACATGGAAGGTGCGCCCACATTAAAAGATTTCTGGAAGAATTATAACATATGGAACGCAATAACCAATATTGGAGACCCATGGGCTGCAATAAAAGAGTCAACAATGAAAGGTTTATGGAAGCAACTATGCCCACAAATGATGAGTGATTTCATAAATTTTGATGAAACTCCAGAAACCATCACACTTGAAATAGTTTACCTAATAAACGAACTAAACCTAGATGTTAACAGTGAAGATGTTATGAATCTCATTCTGGCCCCTTGACTAATGAATTTCTAATGGACCGACAAGAGAACTAAAATAGTATACAAATTGAAAGTGAGGAAGAAGAACCAGAAGAAATCATCAAGACCTTAACAATAAAAAACATGAACGAAGCTTTTACGCATCTCAAGACATTTTTGAATATTATGGAAGAATGTGATCCCAATGGAAAACGCATATCTCAAGTGCGTAGGGCGATCCATAATAGCACTGCATGTTACAGAACTCTCTGTAAAGAAAAGAAAAAAGTAGTAAAATACAACTAACCCTTGACAAGTTTATTAAGAGAATATAATTTTTATTTAATGTGTACTTAGTTAGTAATTTTTGATAAATAAAAATTTTAAAGCACAATTTTTGGGGTTTTTTTTTTTACATCCCTCTACTTTCGAACATTTAACTTACGCACACATTTTCAGGAGCCAATCATGTGCGAAAGTCGAGGTCCGCCTTTATATGTATTAAACATTTGTGTAGATTTAATAGTCAGATACCTTGTTTATGTTTTATTTTTATTAATTTAAGACATTTTATAAAATATAAGGCAAAAAGTCCTGATAAACTACTTTTTAGTAGTTTGTCTAACAGGAGTTTGTTTTTCAAAACCTTGTACTAAATTTACAGTTAAGGTTCATTTACAAAATATATAAATCTATATAAAATAAAAACATATGTAACAAACTTAAATCGAAAATATTTCGTAAGAATCTTACTCAAAAATATATTTAAAAAAATAAAAAAAAACGTAATTGACAACAATAAATCGTACGTAAAATAATATTTCCTAATTATCTAATACAAATAGTTTCTTTCAGCTAGCCAAGTTTTCAATATATTTTACTTTTTTTTATTTCAGCAGGTAACATATTTAACCGTTTTAGTGCTATGCTTATTTTGCAAGTATGTATATAAATTGCTATTGATATTCTATGTTTTAAAAAAAAAAGTATCGTATTTTATAAAAATGCAATAACTTGGACAAATATCGATTTTTTTTTAAATTATACAAGTAAAGAATGAAATTTTACAAATATTATAGTTCTAATTAAAAAAAACTACACATTTGCAACTACAAAAAATATAAGATTATTTCACTTCACAATTTTGTTTTACCGTGGTCCATGTAGTCCCTTTTTACAGCGAACGCATATGAGATTGGATCGCTTTATCTCATTTGCTTTGCTGCACACATTCATTTGTGGGAACAAAGGTCTTGTCGTCTGTAGTGCCACTGTCATTTGAAACATTACGATCATCCGCAATAGAACTAACTTCCGACATGGTGAAAAATATTGATTCACATTAGGGTGTATTTATTTTAACAGGATAAACAATAAATACAGTTATCAAGACACGCGCCAACCGCAATATACCATGCTCAAATTGAACATGTGCTCTCCCGAGGACGACAAAAGGCACACTGAAAATTGCGGCGCTATAGCACTGCGTCGCAGTTTACGTAACTAAAGCTTACAGTGCAATGGCACTAGGCCGCACTCTAACAGTTAAACAGCTGATCTAAATGATCATGTGATCTAAAGTTCTTTGTCCATATTTGTTTGTACGCTTAGGAACCATTAATCCTTCATTAAAATTGAGAGGAGTATTGTAATATTATATTCCATCTCCTTGTTGGCTCGGGTTGGAGATTTGGTGGAGATTTGTATATTAATAAAATTAATATAAAATACTTTGTTTATACCACAGAATTGATCTAACTGAAAGAATTTTGAGACTGATAAAAGTATTGAATATTATGCCTTTGTTTATTTATTATTTATTAAATACATATTATATAATAGTATAAGAAGTATGAACTAGACATGTGTACTCTAGCAAAGATGTAGGAAGAATTGAACTGAGGTACCGAGTGTACCCTAGCTATGATGTAGGAATAATGAACCTGGAATATAGGAGATATGTGGTTTTTAAAGCAAACTTACAAAGAATCGCACCGTTAAATGTAGAAAGTTGGCGGACCTAGTTAAAAGGATCTTGCAGATTCGAGAACAATAGATTACTTTACAATTTAGAGGATGTGACAATATACATTATATTTAAAGAAATGACCATGGAACATTTACAATTGACTTTGAGAATTGCTTTCAGTGATATTTTTATTAGGGTATTTATAATTCTGAGATGGAATACTTATTTACAATTGCTTGGAATTCACGAAGTGGGTAGAGAGTTTAGGGTCAGATGAGTAGATACATAACAAAAGGGACATGTTTTAATTTTTGCGGTTTGTTACATTGTGCAAGGAAGTATGGCAAAAAGTATCAAATGTTGCGATTGACTGACTACCTTTGGAGCTTCAATTGAAGACTGGGTGTTCCTCACCACACATTTTAAAATTGTATGCATTATGGTAGGAGCCAGGTAAAATCTCTGCTGTCACCGAAGTTGTTTTTGTTGCGCATCAACAATCTCGTTGAATGTGGAGCAATCACTGCTACGCTGATGACAGCACCCTTCACAATGGTTTTCTTTTTGACAAGCCCCCTTCCGCTTTTGATGTCCGAACATCTCGGGAAGTTTTGAGACAAAAATTTGACCACCTCTGGAAGGTTCGTGCCTGGGGTAGGGCCAACCTGTTCAGCTTCATCATCTCAAAAACCAAGCTTGTCTAATTTCGGCAAAAAGGGAGATCATCGACTGTCTGGTGCAATTTTATGGGAACATTATCCCCAATAAAGACTCCATCGAAATGCTTGGAGTAACTATCTCAGACCAGTTTAAGTATCAGGACTCCATAGAAGCCGAGTAAATCTGTCTTCCGAATAACTGGGCGTCTTGTATGAGCTAGCAGATTCTCCAGTAGTGACCAGCTGCTAACCCTGTACAAATTTTAAGTACATCCAACAATTGAATTTGGGACCCTCATCTGCTTCTAAATACCTGATATACCTGCTTGATTCTGTGCACAGGAGGGTTGCCATCTCTAATGCTCAGATGCAATGTAGGTATGCTTAGTCTGTTCTGCAGGTATTTCAGAGCTTGCTTGAAGGAGCTAGCAGCATTGATCCCTAGTGCAAGTACGCAAAAATTGATGAACACGAGTGGAACACCCGTTCACAGTTAATGTCGGCTTCATGAGATCGGGTCAATTCCCCAACTCATTTTTGTGTCAGACCTCTTCAAGACCCGCAATAACAACGCTGCCCAGCCGAGTGGTGATATAGTTCCCCTGCCTTTATACCGTACAGACAAAAGCGCTCTTGTGAGGCGTAACATAAAATAAAATAGCATTTATTTTTAATAAATTCAACATATGTAAGTAGACTGTAGTTCAAGAAATCTCCTGGCCTCAGAGAGGATAAAAAATGCAGTGTTAGGTGACCCTCGATCCAGGTCTTTCTACCAATATCTGCTGCTCACTCAAACCATTTCAATCAGCTTCTAAGCTTTTGCAACTTCTTCCCAAAGTGGCAGATACTCTCAGTATCAATCACCCTTATGAAAGGCCACCATTCGGAATTGATACGTTGCTTGGAATGATTTTAGCCATGTTTTGTAACTAGATCTGAATAGCCACGTACTTCCCAACCATCTTCCCTACATCCTTCCCTCCCACTCCCTTCAACCTTACAAAATACCCCATTTGGGGATTTCATAATCCCACTGGCTTCGGGCAGTTTCAGAGACTCTTGTGTGAAATGCACATTAAAAGATTCCTGGACAAGCTGCATGCTTATTGTGTTGTCAGTCCACCACAAAGTAATCCAAACTCGTATATAATTTAATGTTTAAGTTTAATTATTCCAGATGAAGACTCCAGCCATCCAGAACGACTTCAGTTACTACCGCCGTATCGTGTCGCGGGGTGCCATTTCAGTGCCCCCTCCGTTGCTAACCAGCACCCCTGCCGAGGGCAGCGGACCCGGCTCCCCCGCACCGCTGCCCGCCCAGCAGCTGGGCGTGGAGCTGGCCAACCGCATCACGCTGTTCTACGCGCATGCCACGCCCATGCTCAAAGTGCTGTCGGAGGCCACCTCGCAGTTCGTGGCCGACAACCAGCAGGACCTAGAGAACACCACCGAGACGCTGGGCACCATGGCCAAGGTGTGCCTGAGGATGTTGGAGAATCCGTAAGCTTTTTATTTATTTTCAATCGTCATGGATTAACCCTTCTATTATTTAATTTAAAATGGTACATAATATATATACGATGGTTACATATGTTCTAATATAAACATAATATATCTTATTTAAAAAAATGCAATTTTGGTGACAATCTCCTATTAAAAATTAAAGATTACAAAATTAAAAAATACACTTATTATACATATTTCGTCACTTCTTTCTTAAATTTAAACACATTTTCCTCTTCTTTTATATTGGTCGATATCTCTTGGAAGATCTCCATCGCTCTATGCATCAGTTATGTAATTTTATTTCTTTCGAAAGGGAAGTCTTATTTCATGTTTTTTTCTTGTAGAGTGGTTATATTTGTGTTGATGTTTATTAATTTTTCGTATGAATTCTGAACTCTGTGGCTGTTAAACATTTAAAAAAGAAAAACTATTACATTTAAGTATACAATTTGTTTAAAAGACAATATGTTTAGATGCTTTAACATTTTTTTAACTTTGGAATATTTGTTTGTCTTAAAATTATTCTCATGGCTTTATTTTGAAAAACTGTTAGTCTTCTAAAATCCTCCTCTTTTGACAAGAACAGAATATTGCTTCAATAATGAATATCAGGGACAATGATGAAATTGTATATAGATTTACAGGATTTTGCACTGACAGATCTTCTTATCTTCCGAATAGTGAAACTTTTTTGTATATTTTCTTTATGACATGTATATTGTATTTATCAGAATGCAGATTGCCCCACTATGCAAAATTATCAATTTGAATCACCATTGATAATTGTTTTTAAATAATACTAAGCTAATTTATATAGTGCAATTTTTTGTGAAATATCACCTCAAGAACACATACAAATAATACACCCACAGAACACTCTGGAACTTGGCAAACAGTGATGACGAAAACTAATTCCAATGTTGTCGTGTGTCAAATATAGCAATGTTTGTATTTGTTGTCTATATTTCTCTTGATAAATAAAACTACCATTACAACAAACACTTGGTTATTTATTAACAAGTAACATGATATACGGAATCTTAGTATAATGGATTTGGAGAGCCGGGCAGCTAAGCTTCTTCTAATACAATGCTAATAATCTGTCTGTCTGACCTTGAGAGGTTCTCAGGTATCACTCCTATACTGTCTTGCCGACAGTGCCATCTATGTGAAACAGTCGAAACTGAAATATAACAGTATTGATTTGCCTATTCTTTGACAACTCACAACAGTAAAAATTTGTTCAAACTCCACTCCGAAACCCTGTCTTTTCTACAATTACTCATATTTTTTTATGAGTATGATTTTTCACGCTTTGCGCAAATGTAATTTTTGGAGAGTAAAATTAGTGCTTTACTTGCTCTAAATTACTCGGTGCGTACTGTACTTTCACCAGAGCAAATAATAATTTCTCCATACTTCTTTCATCAGTCAGCTGTGCCACCTCTCCATTGTATAAAGGCATTGTTCTTATCTGTAGATTGAGTAGTATTGAAAAACATCGAATAAATTAGCATAATATTATGTTCTTTGACTTGGTGGAAGGAACTTTGCTATATATAGTCTTTTAGAAGCTATGTTACAAGCATTTGTAGCCTTGCATTCATAATTATAAGTTCTGGTTTGTGTGGGTATCGCGTAAGAAGTAGCAATACAACGCCCAATAACCACTAGCTTCATCAACTAGATGCAGGAAAATCATTTTAAAGAGCGCACTTTTCAATGTATTTGTGCATACCGATGGTGGTTCAAAATAGTTTGGAACACCCACTCACAATCCCCTCTTGTCCCCGCAGTAGTCGTACAATACAGTATACCACTACACAAGCAAGAATCTCTTTAAACTGATTCTACTCTACATTAACTTACCTCCTAGGACTTTCAAATGAAGAGAGGTCAAATTCTCATTGTTATAAAGATCACTGGTTTTACATTGTCACGAAATTATTCAGAAAAACATGACATATTATCTCAAAACACGGAACCTACCAAAGGTCAAATAATACACAGCCTCCCTAGATGCGCATTTAATAGAGGCATGCGCAGTACTAATAAGTCAGAGCCCACTATGCTTGCATGCGGAGGAGGGGAAGAGAATGGAAGCTTGTGAGAACCTAGCTATTGTAATTGGGTAATGCACACATCATTAAAAGCACCAACTTGTAGTAAGTGTTGTTGCAATGTCGCTGTATGCGTACCCGTCAATAATATATCCTTTTTCTTTTCCAGAAAACTGGTGGCGCAATTCAGCCGCGAGGAGACATCCCTGCTGGTGCTGCGCGTGATGGTGGGGCTGGTGATCCTGTACGACTGGGTGCACCCGTCGGGGGCCTTCTGCCGCTCCTCCTCGGTGGATGTGAAGGGCTGCGTGCGCTTCCTGCAGCAGCAGCCCCCCGCCAAGGCGGAGCCCCTGCTCAACGCCCTGCGCTACACCACCCGTCACCTCAACCACCACTCCACCCCCAAGAACATCAAGACCCTGCTGTCTGCGTGAGGACACAGCTCCAGCCTTGCTTGCTGCTGCATGGATTGACGGCCTACCAGCAGCACCCAGGGTTAGAGGTTATTCCTAACTTAGTTGTATCCAACAAACTAGATGTTAACGCGAACCGCAGCCAGCTTTTAACTACCGCCAAATTTATATTTATTAAAAAATATAAATTAATAACATTTTCTCTCATTCGAGTGGAACACCAAAATATCAAACTAAGCCTGTTTTTTTTTTTTACTAATAATATCTAGTTGTTATTAATAATTATTTGTACATTCGCGGTCAAATTATTTTTCACTTCCTACCTTTTAAGATATAATAAGACGTCAGTGTCTTAACGTCCAGATTTGGATTCAATAAAGTAAATGAATAAGCTAGTTGTATTCGGATTACTAAATAATGTAAGGAACCTTTGACCGCAATATTTCATAAGTCCATTCTTTTTTGGTTTTAGATGTTATTTATTTCTCTTAGGAGGCAAAACCAAAAATCTGGATAGATGGTAGCAAAAATTTGAAACAGTTCGAAGATTGATATTTTGGATTTGAATCCGCTCAATTTATTAACCCCTAGGTGCCGGACCCCTGCATTTGCAGTGTTGAAAAGTCGTGCCCACGCACACGCACGGGGTGGTGTCGATCGTGCGTGTGCGTGGGCACGACTTCTAATTAAATAAAGACAAAAATAAAAATGTCACTTTATTACGTGTTGGCTTTAACGAAGATATCTTTTTATTTATTGAAGTTTCTTGTCGGCCCCTATGGGTTAAATAGTTACTCATCATCATTTGTCACATAATATCAGCTGTTGAAGGGTAGATGGTGTAACCCAGAGTTTTTGCTCTGTATTGTTGCAAATACTGCCACTTGACTATTCCTTTTACTGCGAGGCGAAATAAGTGAAACAATCTACATTTCTTAGGTACCTGCCAAACACATTCATTACTAACTTAAAAGTAATTTTCGTGACATGACATATTATTAGTTAGAATTAAAAGTAAAGAGCCTTTTTTTTCATATTGTGTAAAATTTTGTATTTGTGGTTTTGTCCTTTCTACCCTTTTACAGTTGATATTTCACCGAACAAATCAAACTGATAACAAGTATGACTTGAATTGGCCACTGCAAGCATTTGAAGACATAAATGCTATCAATTTGTGGTGACAATATAAACATGCATCATCAATAATGAAAATTAGCTTTGAACTCGTGGGTATACTTTTATAAAACATATTTATATGCCCCGAGTCAAGTAAAATGATAAATTCTCATAAAATTCGATTTTTTTCCCAGTTGGCTGCAGTTCGCAAAGATTTAAGTTCTAGTTATGATTATAACTTTGACATAGTTAAAATTTACTTTAAGTTTTGCAACAAGTACGCAATGAAGGATGTTTTTTTATACCTACTTTAATCAGGTTTCCCAAGTATAATAAAAGATTTTTATGTATTTTTGTTAAACTTATATTTTTTTCAGTTTTAATTTATAATCATGACTTTGCTGGACGTTTATGGGTTACGCATCACAACTCTAGATGACGCCCTTATCATTTTTATAGTACAATTTATGTGTTTACTCTGCCGAAGATTCTGTAAAATGTTTTATATTTTAAGCAACACAGTCATACTGTTACGTCATAACAGGCTTTGTATTACTTTCAATAGATTCTAGTTAATTCTTATATAAATTCATTATTATTGAATATTTTCTATTTAGGAAAGGTATTAATATTATTTAAAAAATACAGTATACCATAAATGAATGAAGCTAAACTCGTTTTGAATCTTTGTCGGTTTACTGAATAATTACTTGTTTAATGTATAACTTTTAGTGCGCCGAAATTACCCATCGGATACACAATATTTGTACAAGTTGAACGCCGGTGTATCCGATTGGCAATGTTAAAAAATCATTCTTCTGAATATAAGTAGCTATTCTAGGGAAACTACTTATGATATATATATATATCATTATGAGTATATACAATTTATCTAGTAAAATGGTAAAATTTCCAAAACATTATTAGTTATTACAAAAATAACTCAGGCGTGCAAATTTACCCTCGGCGCATTACGAAAGTATTAAGTCGCGGGAACTCGGCGTTCCAAAGGTTAATCAATTATCAAAATTAAATGCATTATGTGATATAAAACCATTTAAATACAAAAAACTAAACACTTCTTTAAAAATACCCTCTTTGTGTGTTTTTATTACATATATATATTAAATTTGTATTACTTTTCTACATAATTATTCCTTTGCAATACAGGTTTTCATAATTACAGTATCCCTTTTTACAGCTGTAATGGTTTTTTTTCGTGTTAAAGTGCATCTTTGCGTTTGTATATTTATTTATATTCTTCCGAGAGTAAACTGTTAATTATTATTGCAAAGATTTAGATCAACATAAAGACTGCACTAATGTTTTTATATATATATACATTTAAGTTTTTTTTTCTACCATTATACATGTTTAGTACCATGCCCTAGTCTCGGAGACATTTTGACAAAGATCAATAAATTATAAATGGCATTTGGATTTGGGTGTAATTATTTGTATTTTCAATAATAGGTACATTTATTTAATCATTGAGGTATCCAAATGGAGAAAACATTAGCTTTCGAAATATGGTTAACAACATGCGGCCAATTGGCATCATAGAGATAACACAGGCTTCAGTCGATTACAAACGCTCGCCGAGTATAGATTGCCAATGATAACTGCAAAATGCCTACATGACTGTACATGTCGTCCTGGAAAAGACAGAAAAGGCAATCATGTAACCTTTCATCGGTTTTATCATAATCAGTATTCGTGTAAGTGTTAAAAAACTCAAGGAGCACTTGAAGTTGGCAAGCCGGTAACTTAAATGCTCCGGGCCACGGCCATCCGCGTGATGCAGCGACTCCGTTAGTTGAGTTCGTTCGCAGTCGGAAGGATTTGGGGGGCACCGACGGCTGCCACACCCCCCTCCTACTTCACTCGCGGGAACAATATTTTACGCTGATTTTCCAAGGAATGTAGGCTCTATTTATATACCTCAATGTATTTAACACCCTCTTCTTATTATTTCATGACTAGTCTTGTGTCAAATGACTTATTTCATTATCCAAAGTTCATTTTAAATAGTGTTTATTATATTTATGTACATCAAGTGATTGGTATCAATTTGCTCAAAACATTAATTTAAATGTAAGGACATTACCTTTTTAGCAATAAAGCCTATATGAAACATAGATTTAAATTCGATTTGATGTCTAAACGAATAATTTAATTTTACATCGATCATCAAAACCAATTTTTTTTTCTCTTTAATGTTTCCAATTTAACATTCCATAGTAAAAATAAATATACCAAGTATAAAGTGAATCAATTAAAACTGATTTACTGTGTCAAATGAATAAAATCTTTGCATGATTCATTTCTGTTTTGGATCAGCCGACCCCTGTATGCAGTTGAATGTCAATATGTATGTGAAAATGAGAAAAACGATGTGATATAACTTTTTTCCATACTGCTATCGCACACTAATTATTGTGTTGTGACAGGTTTTAGGGGTGCATTGAATTAATTCAGTATAATATTTGGAATTGATTCATATGCATCGCGCTGTACTGAATTCATTTGATTCGTTTGGTCTTTTTCATCCATGTCTAGTATTAAACTGTTCACAAACCAAAGTTTCTTGACTGATGTATCAGTTACCTTTATAAATAAATCTATATTTATAGTTTTATATATAATATATATGAATTTTTTTGAACACTTCTTTAATTGATGTATTTGCTGTAAATTCCTTCCCTGTCAGTTGAAAGCCTAAGACTGAAGATGAAAACTTGAAATGCAAGATTTGCATTGGGAATGGCTTGAAAATCATCATTATCAAAGTTATTTTACGTACCGTAAAGTGGGTCTACTACCATTTTTACTGTCCAAAAATACGTTTGCCACCTTGTAGATGATTTCAAATGCAAAATTTTTATTTCAATGTTTTTTTTTATTGTTTCTCAATTGAATGATGAACACATTCATGTACGTGTAAAAAGATTGGGATGATCAGCAGTTTTTTTTATTTTCTTTCATGAAAATTGGTGCAAACTAGGCAGAGCTTTTGGTATACTTTGCACCACAAGTAAAATTACTGTGAAATCGCTTGATTCTCTCATTTTTGCACAGTGAAAATACGGCATATCTGTGAAGGGGGTGATATTCTTCCCATAATATCATCCCAGTCGTATTCCATTATGTCATATTTCTCGGGCTGATTGATTTCTGCATTGATTTAATGATAGCTGTTGCATCTGAACATTTTAAAACATAGTATTTATTTTTAGTATATTGCATCAGAGGTGACAAAATCACTCTGTAAAAAATATCCATGTATACTATCATAAAAAAATTACAAAATAATTAATTAAAGAATATTAATGTTTAAAAAAAACTTTAAAAGAACTTACGAGTATACAAATTGAGATTGATACAGATTGAGTTCATATACCTTTTTTCAATTTTTAACTTCAACTCAAAAACCTGCCCTGTATCCAAAATGAAATGACGGATTAATTTAAAAAGAGGATACAACCGTCCCATATATTGTCTCAAACTGAAAACATTTAAAGAAAATACAGATCCTTGCTAAGGGCGCGACATAAAACATTTTTTAAAGTTGGTGCAAAGTAAACTCGCTTTACGATATGCTTTATTTTTTAATGTGGAATAACTATGATTTTTTATAATGTATAGATCGATATACTTATCTGTGCAGGTGGGAGAGTCTGCTAATGTAGATATTTGGCTACCAGTGCAAAACCCTGTGTATTTATTTTACCGTTTGCACGGTTAGGTTTTGTAGATCTGTAAAATTCTCGTCTGTTATCTTTGAATTTCCAAATGAAGTGTTTGTTATTATAAGTTGTACAAATCTTAATTGATTTTGGAATTGACAGCAAATTAACCATCCGTTCCTAGGTTTTGTAAAGATTTTTACAAAATTTACCCCATTGCATTTCACAAATATTTAACATACCCTGTGTTCATAAAGTTTCTAGTGAATAAATCTACCATTGTTGTAAATTCATTTTATTATATTATCGACACGGCGTCCATTTCACCGATTAGAATTATTGCAAAATGTACGCTCAATGCTTTTCTAATATTTATAGTGAAATATTAACTCCACACAGTAGAAAAATAAATATTCTAGCAAATTCTTTTCCCTGTTTCCAATTTAATTCTTTGAGAAGACTTTGTTAAGACATAATATTAATTATAATGTATATTTAGCGAATGAATTATTAGATTGTCTTGTTATACTGTATGTTTTTGAGATTGTTTATTGATACCACATGTTGCTTTCAGTAATTATATATGTATTACCTTTTTTTTTTAACCATGTATCACCGTTAGAATTAAGTCGTAGGAAAATCATAACCACTATTGATATATTTGACACGAAAACATTGCGTAATGTGTAGGATATTTCTGTTAATACTAATTGTGTATGTATCCACCAGACTTCAGTCCTGAATTACTAAGTATTATACTTCTATTAATAAATTGTTTAGAAACGGTTACAATAGATTTTATTTTTGAGCGATGCCTATAAAGCTTTAGAAAAGAGAACAACGTATATTGCTACCCAATTTGCGACATTGTCAACTGAGTGACTGAAGCAAGAGATTTGTTCATTTGAGTCTTGAGAAGACCTGGATTAAATGGAAGAGGAAAAATAATATTGGCAACCCATTAGCAAAATTAGAAATCCACATTTAATAAACAAAATTAAATAAATAATTAAACTGTATGAATGGAACTCCAAATACGTAACTCTGCGGAGTTTAATAACTATGTATTTAATTTACACTGAGTACTGTATGTCTATGATAGTCCAGTCATGGAAAGAACAAAGTCAATACTGTCATCCATCTTGCTTCATTAGCTTTGTCCAGACGGCATGAGACATCTTTCGAATTAGTCCCGGTCGATCGTGATTGATTCCATCATTTTGATACAATCGCTAACCTCCAACCATCGATTGAATCTTTTTTGAAAAAGTGATTCGATCTGTGAGCTCGGCACCCGTGATCGGCCGGCTGGAACCCGCAAACTGCTTGCTACCTACGTGCAGAGATTGAGATATCCTTGAGATTGACGAAGAATTAGAGATTGTTGGTTACCTGAAATAGGCTGTATTGCGGTTCCAGTTACCGGAGACTGATATGAAACCGCTTCTTTTTCCAGTTACTTTTGGAACTGATTTTATACATCTATATATATGGTATATGTCAACACGGTACACGGCTCATCAATCGATCGATCGAATCCTTTTGACTCGATCACTTCGCCAGTGGGTCGTGATTGACACGGGTCGACCCAGGACTATTTCGTAGTAATAAGTATCAAGAAATAGTTAAAACATTAATAGAAAGGGTAAATATTTCCAGTTGGGACTCATAATTTTTTTAAAAGCATAACAATTTTAGATTCATGAAAATAAATAAAAAAACATTTGCATATGCGGAATCCAAAAAAATGCACTTATTTTTTTTACTTTATTTAAATAAAAACATGTAACTATTGAGGGAGAGTTGACGCCGCCGTGTCCAATTTTTTTATATGACATTAGACAATAGTTACATACAAAGTGCCAACTGTAAATATTAAATATTCTAAATAGGTTGCTAGGTTCTTAGTTTGGGTTTTAAGAAAAGAAAATACCCAGACTGAGAACCTAACAACCTATTTTTTTTTGCAGTTGGCACTTCCGACAAATGTCATACTAACATCATTAAAGATGGCGTTAATTCTTCAATATTTGAGCGTTTTTATGTGAAGAAAGTAAAAAATGAAGTGCATTATTTTATATTTCCGCATATGCAAATATTTTTTATTCTTTTTACGAATCTAAGCCTTTTCTTTTTTAAAAATTAACTTGAATATTTGCCATAGAAAGGCCCGAATATGTTAATATAGTCACAAGTGATTTCATATACTTTATTTAGCCATTTCTACTCTCCGCACGTTGTCTGGTCAAAGCTATTACATAAAGCATTTGGGGAAATTAGACACATAATTTAGACTGTTTTCTCCCCCATTGGGCTGTAAATAAATGTTTGAATGTGGAGTTTCTTTAGCAAGTTTCATCCTGTAGTGTATCTTTTTGTGGTTCCATTCATATCTAGTGAATATTGTATGTCTGAAAATAATATATTACTTCAATAATAAACTGTACACATTACCACATCCCAATACTTACATAATTTCTAGGTTAATTGATTCTGAACGTTCTCAACCACTATACTTTAAGTCTATTGTCATATTTACCTCAATAAGAATGTATCTTCTTAACGGTGATTCATTTCACTCGTATTATTAAAAAACAAATTCTGTATTTTCATATTAATCTGTGATTAGAAACAATCAAACCACAGTATTCTCACTATCCAAATATTAAATGTTAAGTTCTTTGGCAAAACAATAAATGATCATTCTAAATAGTGTGGATAGTATGATTAATGTATTTATATTGATAAGAATAGACACAATTAGACCCAAGTTCTCAAATAGAAATCTATACAAATACTGTTTATATTGTTATATTGTTCTCTGTTTGCGTGCACTACAGTACGTAATCATTTCTTATTACGCCAAAATTGAACACATTTAACCTGTCGGATGCCAATGCGCCCTATGGAGCAGATTCGGAATGACCATATTCTCATTTAATTTTGAGCCTTCATGCAATGCTCAAATAAATTTTATTCGATTCTCAAATGAATAATATTATGTTTCTCGCTTCTCGTTTGTCACACTCACCAATTGAAAAAATAATTTATATCCTGTCACCGCAATAAATATTTCCAGTCTTCAAAGTCACATTACTGTACTTATTTACAGGAAACCCTCATATTGTTTTATTTTTATTTTGAAGAGCATTTATTTAACTTTATGGAAAATATAGTAAAACTTTAATATATAATTTTGTAATTCTTATCTTTTTTTGTTGTAATATGATACATATACACTTCCAACAGCGAGGTCCTTGCAAAAAGTCACTGAGAAACAGCCCTTTGCTTTTCTTATGCCTACATGTTGTGAAGTGAAAAAGGCGACAACAGGTGTGCACAATGATCGATTTTGAATATTTATAAATATTTATTGTGTGTTCCCTTTATTATATTAAAAAAAAATTATTTAGGGAAATAATTTCCCTCAGGACCTATATCATCTTTGGCGATGCTGTGTGGGGGGTCTTTTAGAGGATAGGAAGGAGTAAACTCGGGTCTCGAATAGACCCATGTTGTAGGAGGGAGGAAACACATAGGCGGGCAGATCATTCTGCAGTCGAGCTGTTGAACACAAGATGATTCGTAGAAGCGACCTGTTCTCATGTGACAAATGTCAACCGTGTGTAAATGTTGGTCGCGCGTTTGGCATGTTTCCCGACTATGCACCGGCCCCAAAGGGATCAATGACGCTAGTTCCTCAGAGCATCTTCCATTAAAATATCGGTAGAACAAATGTTTTCGGGAACCAATTCATTTTTGTTTAGCTGTTTTTTTTTTTATAGGTCGATGTTCATAAATAATAACATTATGTAACTGTAACAGACTTTGTATGGAATTCAATTTGAGATTTCTCCTGTTGGGTCATGGCTGCACATGACATAATTAATAACATTATGTAACTGTAATGGACTTTGTATGGAATTCAATTTGAGATTTCTCCTGTTGGGTCATATGGCTGCACATGACATAATTAATAACATTATGTAACTGTAATGGACTTTGTATGGAATTCAATTTGATATTTCTCCTGTTGGGTCATATGGCTGCACATGACATAATGAATAACATTTTGTAACTGTAGCAGACTTTGTTTGGAATTCAATTTGAGATTTCTCCTGTTGGGTCATATGGCTGCACATGACATAATTAATAACATTTTGTAACTGTAGCAGACTTTGTGTGGAATTCAATTTGAGATTTCTCCTGTTGGGTCATATGGCTGCACATGACATAATTAAAAAGGAATTGCAAAAATAATATTAGAAATGGTTGAGAACTTCTGCTTTTATTCTATTTTATTATAATATCAAATAAATAAATAATATTTTTAAGATCAATACATACTACACTTAGAACAATTTAACCACAAGTCGATATACATAATATTTGATAATACAATTTTAACTATCAACTTGATAAATAATGTCATGAGTATTTTTACACTCTTTTTACCGTAAACATTTTTATACATACATGTTACATTACACGGCACTACATTGCCTGTACATGGTGTTTGGTTTACTGAAAACAAGATGGCTCGTATTATTCTATATTTGTTAGCAACTTTATATTATTATGTATGTGTGTTTTATGACATCAATGTATCAAATAATTTTATTCAAATACACCAAAGTTATTCAAAATAGTGGTATTTTTTATTTGTTGTTTTAATGTTTATTTTGTTGAAGTCTATTTTAATTTTTAATAAATGTTATCATTTAAAAGTGTAAGAAAAATGTTGAGCTTCACAAAAAATGCAAGGCTGATGTTAGCGTAATGACTACGATTAAGAAAGGGCGCTTGGATGGATTGGGCATGTAGAGTGGATGAATGAAGAAAGAAGTGTAAAGAGAATATATGATGCAAATGTGAATGGAAAAAGCCGGGGATGCCTGAGGAAGATATGGCTTGATCAAGTGAACCAAATACTTGAATTGGGCCATGTCAAGAGAATGTATGAATGTGAGTGCCAAGACTGAGTTGTTTGGTGTCCCGTCCTCTCTGCCTACCCCGCAGCAGAGGCGTGCATTCCATATAGGCACATAAACACTGCCTTCCCTACCTTATTAACATATACAATATAAATAATGTTAAAATTTAAATAATTATTGCAAGAAATCTACACTTTTAAAAATACACACAAAGTTCCAGCTACGAATCACAGCACCCGCTCGCGTCACCGACAGCCCTACTATGGGAGGGTATTTCAGTGCTTTTTAAGCTCACTATCAGAGACATAGTTCGTCAACTTGCTAAAAACTATGCTACAGGTTTTCTAGAAACCCTGACAAGATAAGCCCAGTGATACCATTAATAATTAAGTAAACATCTCTGACAGCGAGCTTAAAAAGCAACTGAAATACTGAGCCTATAACGTGTCAAAAGCGGGGACTAAGTATGTAAAATGACGCACATGTCATATTTAAATGTTTTGTTATTTAATCTATGCAAAAATGTACTTATGTGTGCAATGCGCATTTCAGGGAAGACTCGTTTGTGTTAGTGTCAAAAAGGTCGTGCTTTTCGGTACAAATCATAAATGTAGCAATCAGTGCCATCTGTCGGTATCTCTATTAATTGCAACTTTACTAACGAAATATGTATCATAAAAATAATTTTATATATACGGTAAATGGTTTGTATTATACGTCAATGAAGCGGTTATTTGAATATTTGATGTGACAAACAGATGTGATGAAACAGTGTGATTTGACAGGTAATACCAACCAACATCAAAAACCAGCAGCTTAGCCATTAAGACAGAGGGTTGGTTGTAGGCTTCCGCCCAGGAAGGTACCTATTCTCACCCCTCGGAGAGGCCGCCCAGGACCTCTGACGACAGTGAGTTTTACGCTCCGCCCCAGAAGGAAGTCCGATCTCCACCCTTCGGAGATCTACGGCAGGGACCGCCCAGGCTCTGCACCGCGAGTTGACTTTACACTTCCACCCCAGAAGGAAGTCCTATCTCCGCCCTTCGGAGATCTACCGTAGAGACCGCACAGGCTCTGCACCGCGGGTCGACCCCCCCCGCTTCCGCCCAGGAAGATACTGATCTTCGCCCTTCGGAGATCAAACCTTCGAAGACCAACCACTGGACCCTGGACAGCCATCAGTAAAGGGAAGTGCCTCTGAACTCTCATTATAATTCTTCCACCCTGTCACCCAGTGAATACTATACTTTCACGTAGTATCAACACCTAAAGACAAACTATTACATAGGATAACTAAGACTTTCCCATATAATTAAGCCCAGTGAATCTCTAGTTTTAAAAATCAACCTTCCCGTATAATTAAGCGAAGTGAATCTCTATCTTTAAGAATCAACTTTCTCATATAATTAAGCCAAGTGAATATCTAGTTTTAAGAATACAAACTTTTACGTAGGTACGTAGATATGTAAAAGTTTGTATTCTTAAAACTAGATATTCACTTGGCTTAATTATATGAGAAAGTTGATTCTTAAAGTTAGAGATTCACTTAGCTTAATTATACGGGAAAGTTGATTCTTAAAGATAGAGATTCACTTCGCTTAATTAGCTTCGCGGTGCAGAGCCTGTGCGGTCTCTACGGTAGATCTCCGAAGGGCGGATATCTACGTACCTACGTAAAAGTTTGTATTCTTAAAACTAGATATTCACTTGGCTTAATTATACGAGAAAGTTGATTCTTAAAGTTAGAGATTCATTTAGGTTAAATCTTTAAGAAAAGTGAATCGCCTTTTTGCGTTATTCCTATAATTATAACCCACTGCATTAATTAGAGTCTTATCATAGTGTTTGTTAATTGTTTTTGTGTTTAAATAGTTTTTTATTTTTTTTATTTAATGTAAATCAAATTTTAAAGTTTTTTATTATTGTGACAGCTGTTTCGGTGTTCAAAGCCATTTTCAAACTGTGATTAGGAGACATTGAGATGACTTATTTATGATTCTATTTACCCCCACCCAATTTTAATTTTAATGGTGCCTAAAATGATTTATTACTAGTGAAACCGATTTACTGAGAAAATATTTGTGATAATGGATTCATTATCCTGTGAGATACTTACTTCTTTACAAGACGAGACAGCATAACATGCTTTCACAATGAATACCGATTCGTCATGAGTAATTATCAAATACCCTATATGATAATACACACAGCATCTGACATTTAATAATAATAAATTATCAATTTTTCTGAGTGCCGTTTAGTGATTAAAATCACCTCAAGGGCACTTTACATCTTGTTAAATTTTGTAGCCCCTTTTAAATAGATATATTTTTAGACTTTTCTTAAAGGTTTCGAAACTGCATTCTGACCTCAAACCAAATGGAAGGTCATTCCAAGAATGTGGGCCCAGTACATTGGAATCTCTGTCCCCAAATTTAGCAGCATTCGTATGAGAGGGTTCAAACAGTCTGTTCGACGCATCAGACTTGGCCGACTTGAGCGTGAGTTGTCTCTGAGTAAGATTATCCCTCACGCAGAGATCAATCAAGTATCATGGTGCCAGCCCGTTCAGTGCCTCATATACCATAAGACAAATTTTAAACTGAACTCTTTCTGTGACTCGAAGCCAGTGTAATCATTCACGTAGTAGAGGAGTGATGTAACAGTATTTGGTGGCACCGCATACTATACGAGCTGCTGTGTTGAACACTCCTCACAGTCTGTTCAAATGTACATTCAGCAGACCAGCACACAAACTATTGCAGTAGTCCAATCTAGAGACTACTAGGGCATTTACCAGAGTCTTAGCAGGATCTGTTGGGAGTCCTCTTCTTATGGATTTCAATTGTCTTAGAAAAAGTACACTAGACTTTACCGTATTGCCAAGTTGAGTATCCATTGAAACAATATTTTGGTCCAGCATCAAGAAAACGAACTGATTTTAAGGGAATAATATCCACTCCAGAGACCGTTATTGGACTATTGTCAATTAAATGCTGTCTTCTGGGTGATGCAATCCACATAAATTCAGTTTTGCTTCCATTCAGCTTAAGCCTATTTGTATACATCCAGTTTGACACCTCATCAATACAGTGCGCAACATCTACAATCATCCACTTTGCAAGGATCACAAATTTTAAGAAGAAAGTAATCACCAGCATAGCTATGACAAATTAGTCCTCATGATGAATTAATGGTTCCAGATCACTGGTGTATAATATAAACAGAAGATGACCTAGTACAAACCCCTGCGGCACACCACAACATAAAGAAAATTCGAAAGATCTCTTACCCCCACAATTCACCATCTGATATCTCTCAGCCAAATATGAGGTTAACCACTTTAACACAGAGTTGGCAATGCCGTATTTGTGTTTCAGTTTATCAATTAGTATTTGAGGATTCACTGTGTCGAAACCAGCACTCATGTCCAATGTCACTACTAGTGGAAGTTTACTGTCTTCTACCGGGTTAATCATACCTGAGAGCATAAGTAACAGTGCAGTTTCTGTCTAGTGAAACCTCCTATAGTTCAAAAGTAGCTTATGGTTGTTCAGATACTTTGTGATTTGATTCACCACTACTCATTCCAATAATTTGGAGATAAATATAAGAGAGTCCAGGTATTGGTAAATAATTATAAATACTATGTCAGTCGAAAGGTAAGATTTAAAAAAAAATCATTTAAAGAGTCATTTGGTACCTTCACATCAGTGACTGATTTTTTGACAATAGCCAATAAATATGGAGCAATCTCTGAACAGCATTATTTAACAAGCCATGTCGGAATCGGGCCTAGAGGACACTGCTTATTAGGGCTTGTTCTTATCATCTTTTCAATATCACCTAGAGTTAC
Organism: Halesus radiatus; assembly: GCA_022606495.2. Lineage (NCBI taxonomy): Eukaryota > Metazoa > Arthropoda > Insecta > Trichoptera > Limnephilidae > Halesus > Halesus radiatus. The sequence goes on from JAHDVE020005650.1 coordinate 87,732, forward strand.
ACAACTCTCTGAGACGCGCTACCAAAGTCTCCAGTCGAGAAGAAGTGGGGGCCCTTGCAGTAACGACATATAAAATTATACATAATTTGATAGACAGTCCATACCTCCTGGAATGCCATAAGCTATTTGTACTAAACAACTACTATCCGAGGCGGCATTACAATCTGATATGCATACCGCACGGTAGAACAGATGTGTTAGCTCAGCATAACATATCATGAGGTATGGTGCTGCTAAATAACATCTCTCTTGATATCTTCAACACAAACCTTGAAGGTTTCAAGAGACTATACGATACAATTGTACCACCCCAGCCAGGAGCACTCCTACACCAGGGGGCACTGATTTGTTAGGACTTGGAACACATGCTCTGTGGATGAGAAGGAGGTTGGAGTTTAATCGACCGGTATACATGGCAACCTTATAAGCCAATATTGGAATTTAGGATGGGTTGGAATAAAGAAATTGACTGAGCTTTGGTATTTCGTTTCTCGCTTCCCGCTTCTTTTTGCTTCCTGCTTCTTCTCACTTCTTGCTTCCCGCTTATACGCTTATAGGTTTTGTTGTTGCTTCCCACTGCTTCTTGTTTCCAGCTTCCCGTTATTTTATGCTTTCTGCTGCACGCTTTCAGTTTCCCTCTGCTTCTTCCTTGCCGTTTCTCACTGCTTCACACTTTTCGCAACCGTTTCGTGATTCCTGCTTACTGGTTCTTCGTTTTTTCCTCTCGGTTCACAAAGCTTTTTGTTTTCTGCTTCCCACTGCTTCTTACTTCCCGTATCCCGCTGCTTGTTGCGGGAGGACAGTTCCAGACTACCATGCTAGATTGTCCCTGTCCCGCCATGTGTCCAAAGCATTTGATCTTCATACTACATAGTTCTGATTAGTTTTTATTTACATTCCTCCATCACGACACAACCAACATCCTCCGCCTAGTGTGATGAAAGCAGGAGATGCTCAAACACTGTCAAGTCATTTGAAAGCTGGAAATGCCTGGAAATACCTATATTTGAAAGGACGACCTTGGGGGTTTCAAGAGACATGCAAAAAATGTATTTTAATTCTTTTCATTATAATTTTATACTCATTGTTATTTTGTTCATGTGTATAGTAAATGGAAGTAGTCAACAAATAAACAATAAAAAATATAATTTAAAAAATTCACTGAAGTTAGTGCCACATTTATATTTGTTTTATTGTATCACCTTTACGTAAAAGCCTTTTTTGGGCATATAAATAAATAGCACTTGTGTCATTCGTGGGAAAGAAATTCTTAAAGTTTTCCTTGAAGAAGATGGCAAAGTTCTCAGCAGACAGGTCAGCACTGCTTTCCACTGCACTGTTTCCACAAACAGACAGCAGTGATTGCTAGACTTATTGGATTCTTCTTTTCTTCATCCAGTTTCTCCCTCCAGAATATAGATCGTGTTTTCTCCACCGTGGCTCTATACGTCTTTTGGGCACTTAATTCTCCGCAACTGTCATCAGAAGGAAATCTTTTGTAGTGCCTCTCAAATCTTCTCATCAACTGTTTCGCCAATCTACAGTCATCATCATACCAAGCATTGGATCTTCGCTGATGACATTTGATGGAAAGGAACGGCGCATTTGGTTAATAAGGAAAAACATTACCTCCTGATTGACCATTGGGATTGTCCCGGTTTCAGACACGGGTCCCGGAGTCCCGGCCGATTTAGATTTTGTCCCGGTTTGCGGGAGCACTGTCTATTTATCTATTCTGTGGCGCTGTGTCAGTTGCTGGCGACTCGAGCGAACGGCGGCGCAGAGCGCGGGTGGGTGGTGCGTGGTGTGGCGAGATCCACACGTTGCCACTCTCACTCTTTCTTTCGCGGACCGAACGAGCAACAGTTTACTCTTACCGCGTGCAGTGTAAATACGTTTCATTTATATTTGCAATGACAGAGCAAAGCATAATTCATTTGCCATAGTTAGTTTAGTTATTTGAACCTAAAAGTTTTAAAATGGTGAAAAGAAATTACAAATTTACGGATGATCTGCAAAAATACTACCCATTTATAAAAAAGCTTTGTAGTGAAGATAGCAGAATGAAGTGCCAGCAATGTCTTCTATTGCACGCGGTGGGTGAGCGGATATTAAGGATCACGTGAAGTCTGCGAAACACAAGGCTGGTGTGACGGCGACTGCAAGCACTACTTCTATTAATACATTCTTTAAAAATGATGATCCAATTCAAGATGATTTAATTATTGCGGCCAAAGAGGTCACTTTTGCTTACCACACAGTAATGCATGACATGAGTTTCAAAACTTCTGACACAGCGCCCTTCAGGTGATTTTTCACAAAAATGGCGCTATACAAATCATTCAATTATTATTATTATTGTTACATCTAAATTAATCTCAAAATTCTTTGAGCCAAAATTATGTGCAGCTAGAACTAAATGCGAAACAATAATTTTGAATGTGCTGGCACCTTTGTCTGTAGAAGAATTACATACTGACTTACAGAAGACGCCTTTCGTAAGTGTTACTAACGACACTTCAAACCGAAAAGAGGCAAAATTAGCGCCTATCGTTGTTAGATATTTTTTACCATTGAAAGGTGTACAAGTAAAACTGCGTGAAATATTGGCTGAAAAAATTACTTCAACATTGCGACATCACGAGATTGGCAGAAAACTAACTGCATTTGGTGGTGACAATCGTAACACCAATTTTGGAGGTGGAAATAGAAGAGGACAAAATAATGTTTACAGCCGGCTTAAACAAGAGCTTGGCGTTAATATTATTGGCATTGGATGTGGCGCACATATTGTGCACAATACACTTCAAAATGCCGTAGATGGTTTGCCAATCGAAATTGCTCTAATTGTGAAAATATATAAATATTTTAATCATTAAAGATAATATTAACACATCCCAAATGAACCACGAAACCGAAAAAAACAACAGAAATTAAAAAGATTTCAGTCGCATCTGGGACTCGAACCCAGGACCTCTACCTATCCGGGGTAACCGCTTAACCAACTTAGCTAATGAGACCAGTTCAATTTACGCCATTTACACCGATATCATACTTCATGTTCAAGATTTGTTAATATTATCCTCCATTTTTATAAATCCCATATTATTGGCTGCTATCCTTATGATGATTGCAAAGTTTCATCCCGAACTCAATTGCAATCTGAATAGAGTCTCGGATATACCTACCCGATTTTTATTTATATGAGACATCTATTGACTTATTTTACAAGTCTGGATAGAAATATTCAATTTATTTTTATAACTTATTGAAGTTTGTAAACCTCATTGTAATGTTTTAATCATTGAAGAAGATAATATTAACATATCCCAAATGAACCACGAAACCGAAAAAACAACAGAAATTAAAAAGATTTCAGTCGCATCTGGGACTCGATCTTTTTAATTTCTGTTGTTTTTTTCGGTTTTGTGGTTCATTTAGGATGTGTTAATATTATCTTCTTCAATCATTAAAATATTACAATGAGGTTTACAAACTTCAATAAGTTATAAAAATAAATTGAATATATAAATATTTTCACATTTACACCGTTCGAGTGACTCAATTGAAGGAATTCTGTGAATTCGCAGATGTGGAATATAAAAAATACTGGTAAAGCATGGAAGCACCAGATTTATTTCTCTGTGGCGGCAGTCGAAAATTTTTTAAATATATTCGAAGGCCTGAAGTCATATTTTCGTTCTCAAGAAAATTGTTCACGTGCAATGCGAGGCTTTTTTGAAAATAACGTAGGCGAGATATATTTTTGGTTTGTACATGGACAACTAGATAATTTTAACAAGACTCTGCTACTTATGGAAAAAAGTAATGCAAGCGCAACAGACATTGTTTTGGAGCTAAAATGACTGAAATGTAACTTGCAGGAAAGAATGGATAGTAACTTTGTGCCGCAAGGAGCGAAACACTTATTGAGAAAACTTGACAGCCAGGATAATGTTAGTAGATTTATGACAGAAGTAGCTGGACTTTACAGACGGTGCATTTCTTACAGAAAATTGGAAAACAGATTCGGTAGCGCCGAAATTTTTACATGGATTGGACTACGTCATGTACTAAAATGGGAAGTAATAGAGAGATCTTCAGAAGCTATAAACAAAATACACCAATCAGATGATCGACAGCAAATTAATACTGATAGTCTTTTTGATGAGCTGTCGCTCGCAAAAACTTTTTTGCATTAAAAAATGAAGAATGGAGTTTAATGACGACCCAAACTGATTACGTGGATAAATGGGTCCAATCATTCAAACATTTTCACAAGCAACACATTGATGCACTTAATCTGATTAAAATTATAAAATAAATTATGTGCCTACCCGGGACTTCAGCACCTTTGGAGGGTGTTTTCTCAATAATGAATCACATTTGGTCGGATGACCGCGGCCGCATGCTGGAGTCTACTGTACGAGCGTACTATACAGTAAATTAATTTTTGGCATTACGTGCGGTGACTTTTATGGAAAAACAATTCACTCCAGCGAAAAGTACAATAAGGAACTCCAGTGAAAAATATAATGGCTTTAAAAATATATATTCATATAGATCAGCAAATGCCGATACTGAATATATAACTTTTATTGTGTATAATTATACGTAGAATTCATAAATCGTTATATAAAAGTGAATTAAAAATGGTACTATCAAAACACCATGTTCTGTTGGTACCACTGCTTCTGATGTCACACATGCCGTTTTTGAGCCCAACTCTAACCAGATAAGATGTTTTTCCGCTGTTTATCATGTTTTTAGCTTATAATTTCGCTGTTTACAGTTTCATTTCGCTTGTAAAATCATTGTTTATTTATTGCGACTAGTTGAGAGTTTTTGCTTGAAAATTCGTACCAATTTTAACGAATTTGTATACGTAATAATACTCTATACCCCTTCCAACAACAATGTCAATGGCACTTTGGTGATTATTTCTTCAGTTATTCTGGAAGCGGGGGATTTCTAATGATAACCTATTATTTCTTACAATGCATAATATATTTATTTTTATTTCAAGCCATTGAAGTTACACCTTTATTTCAAACCTATTCAATTTATCCAACACATTCAAGTTAATATCTGTCGAAGTTGTTGAAGTCCGCAGATGCGCAATGCGCATGCGCCTGTTTTCCGCGCATGTGCAGAAAAATGAAAGAGGCTATTAACGCAAGCGTTTCTGATTTTAAGCTAGTTATTAAAAAGTTAGCTATGGACTTTCTTTGAATACTGATAAATTGTTAATTAGTTGCGGATATGAATGTATTTTTACACTTAGGTACAATTCACCTACAATAGTAACGAGATTCTGATATTCTACAATGTTTCCTTCAATGAAAAGCAGTTAAATTTTAGTATAAAGTTCTCGAAGTTTTGTATGAAATTCATACAATATCGATTACTGAGCTATTGTACCGCTAATCCGACTGGCTCGTGTGACGTCACACCCAACAAGCCATAGATTTCGTGCGTTTTGGTGGGCTTTAAAAAATTGAAACTTTAACAATTATTTTAACCATGAAAACGAACTTTAAAAAATAAATTAAAAAAACAGAAAATTAAGTTAGGATGTCAACATTAATAAAATAAAATAAAATAAAATGGACTGGAGTTCCTTATTAGCACAATAAGTAATTTCTTAACTTTAAATAAGCAATTTTCGCCATTCGATTTGTTTTTTTTTCCTAGCTTTACCTTCTGTCCCGGTTTAGAGCTTCATAATTATGGTAAGCCTACAATTTACACATCTGACATTGTTTGTTGGAACCGTCGATTTTTATGCATCTACGAGTATATGGATAGATATATTTCACAGAAAATTTATTAAAATGTATGACTTAAAATGTGTACATCCCGGGCCGCTAGTGTAGCACGTTGCCATCTCAATGTATGGAAAATGTGAGAAGTTGAGCGTATTATCATCTAGGGAATTTGATATTATGGCGTTTCATTTTGTTCAAATTATCTCTTTAAGCCCTCGATATATACATTTGAAAAAAAAAGCATTTCTCCGGTTTTCACATTCTGTATTATTGCTTAGTAACAAGTGAAAATAACATACATAGGTATCAGAAACAAGGTAGGAACTTAAAAATAAAATAAATAGCTATCGGGTCCACATAGTCAGCTATGTGTTGGAGGCCGGCCGCGGCTTCAGGATCAGCTTCCCCGTGTCGTCACAGGACATGTTGAAGTCAGCCAGGCAGGTCCGTGTTCTGGCGGTTATGATGCTCGGCGCTATCACGCGCTTGTGGATGCCACAGAGGAACAGCAAAACTGGAATTATTAATGACATTTTTTTTATTGTATAATATTAATTATTTACAATGGGAACTTGTACCCGCTAAGCCACTGCAAGTAGCGTGTCAGCAGGAATTTAGTTCCACAATATTATACAATACAACAATAAATAACAATCATAATACAAATGTGGAGCAAAATTAGAACAATATAGGTGCATGCATGTTGTGATCAATGTACACAAGTTGGAAAAAATATGAAAACAGAAGAACAGTTTTGTTATAGAGATTCTAGACTCCAATTACATAATATAGATTTAAATAATATTGTAAAAATATTAAAATATCAGCAAGTATTAAACAAATTGACAAAAAAAACAGCAGAACAGTTTTGTTACAGTGGGGATAGACTTAATATAAAAGTTATACTTAAATACATTTAAAGATACCCACAACTATCAAGGAGACCGTCATATTTGTTCAATAGACAATGTAAAGAGAAAAATAGCGCAAATACAGCAGATCATTTGTTACCATCAATACACAAGGTTACTTTCCAAAAGCCAACACTTTAACATCAGTAAGAATTTTGTCATAGAGCAATTGTATTTAAATTCGTATGGCAATAATTAACTTTTAATATCCAATGTGGATATTTATGAATGTTATTGTACTTCAATTAAAATTTGATTAGTCCGTCATATTATAAACTTACCAAGAAGAATGGAAGTGATGGTGAAGCAGGGTTGATTGAACAGAGACTGGGAGAGAGAGACCATCGGCGTCAGGGGGTCCGTCAGCCAGTACCAGGCTCCAATGGCCGTGCACACAGATATCACCCCCAGGAGAACTGGTGGGAAATAAAAATATATATTTTTATTTAAACCAAAACAAACAATAAAGTATTTTTGTTTAATCAGTCGCAACGTTTGAATTGAATGATTAGTTTGTGTCAAACAATCAGAATTTGAAGAGGATAATATTAGAATAAGTGAAATGTTACTCACAGGTTTACTTATAAGAATAAGATAAGATATTGATTTAAAATTACTTACTTCTCCATCTCATAGTAGCCGGGTGTAGACAAGATATCACCTCAGTAAGCCGCCGCTCAAAAGCTTTTAAATCTAAAAAAGATAGCAAGGTTAGTAAAAAATCGCGAAGAATAGATGAGTATTTTCAGGTTTGGGATGATACATACCATCGCAAGCAGTCTGTTCGAGAGACATCTTGAATATTAAGTATTCGCGTCAAACAATCAAACCGCTGTTACACAATTAGCTGCAAAAACCCAAACCACAAAAATGCATCTGTTATAATCTGACAGAAACGATTTGTTAGATTTTCGCCGTCAAAAACAAGCAGTGTCGGTAAAGAAGATTGTCAGACGTCTTCTCATTGTGCCTGTATACCACTCTTCTTTATCGACCATTTTATACGTTTTCTTTTATAAACTTCTTAGACTTAAATATTTCTATTGTTAATAATAAATTTGAATTTAATATATATCGTAAAGATACTTATACAGACATTGTTATACATAATACTTCTAATCATCCATTTTCTCAAAAATTATCAGCTTTTCATTCTATGCTTAGTAGATTAGTTAATATACCATTATCAAATAATAATTTTAACAAAGAATTAAATATAATTAAACAGATTGCAATAAATAATGGTTATAGTACTAAATTAATAAACAATATGTTAAACAAAAAGCTTGAGAAAAAATTTATTAAATCTTATGTATATCCACAAATAATTGATGTTAATAAACAATGGAGAAAAATATTATTTTTAAATAACAATACCGCAAATTTAATAATTAAAAACTTGCCAAATACTATCCAACCAGCTTTTTATACCAATAATAAATTTAAAAAATATATTTTAAATAACAAAGATAAAGATAATATTTTGAATAAATCGGGAGTATATAAATTGATTTGTAATGATTGCAACTATTTTTACATCGGAAAGACTTGTAGAAATTTCAGTATTAGGGTTAAGGAACACCTAAGATGTTTAAATAATAACAACTATTCTGAATTTGCAAATCATATTTTAGAAACCAATCATTCGTTTGATATAAATAAAGGTTTAAAAGTTTTACATACAAATACAACTGGTTTACAATTAGATAAATTTGAAATTTTAGAAATAAGTGTTAATAGCGAATTAAATTTAATAAATAATCAAATATTTTTTTAAAATAGCTATCTCTAAATTTATTTTCATATTAATATTAATAATAATATTTTTTATTTATATTTCTAATTTAAATGTATTATTCAATGTTTTATAATTATTTTGTTATTTACATTTTTGATCTGTTACTTACCTACTTTAATTCATTTTTGTTTATGCTCATATTTTGTATATTCTTAAATTATTGTTTTAAATTTTATATCATTTTTCTATACTTGAAATTATTTTTTAGTATTCATTTATTCCTGAAGATGATAGCATTGCTATCGAAACATGTAGAAATATTTATATATTTAAAATAAAGTGGTATATACAAAGTGTATTTTCAATTATATAAGTAATTTTATAATATTATATGCTACCTAATATCATAAAATTAATTTCGGATATTCAGGAAATGTAATATATTTTTTTATATTTTGTTGTTATTGTTTTGTTTTTCCTCTCTTCCAATAACTCTACCCCAATAAAAATAGGGACAATAAATGCAGACATATTTATTTAAAAATACTTATTTTAACTACAATATTCGGAGAACCACAATTTACAAAAATACCAATTTAGCGTTTATTTTTGTATTTGGGATTTCATATACATTCATCAAAGGAATGATTCGATGCATTTTATAGTTTCATCACATGTTCAAACTACTAGTGGTCATAGTGGCAGAGTGGACATAGTGGCGTATGATGGCGCATGAAGGGCCATCAACGGCCAACGTGTAGTGGGTCCATTACTATTAAATTGGCTACCACACAAGCGGGCGGCCCAGTACTAAAAAAGTCATGGCGTCGAAATGTCCAACCATCCGGTCGTTCATTCCTAAAATTGGTAGGCTTGACTATTGGAAAGGACGACCAGGTGGTCGAGCCTTTCGAAGCCATGGCTTTTTTAGTATTGAGTTTTGAGCCGCCCGCTCCTGTATAAGGCCTATTTTAAGATCTTTCCACACAGAGAATATATGATATCAATATGAATGTGCGAGACCACAGCATTCTAGACTAGTTTCTAGAATAGCTCTGGCAGTGCACATCTCACGATATCGCTCGCCATACAATCCCATACAGTCGTCACTTGTCAACTTGTTACACACGGGTACTAAACTTATGGTACGTATGGGTGGGGCCTAGATTATATCCGGAGAACCGCTGGCCGAGCGATATTTGATCATTTATCTGGGCCCCTCTCCCGCCAAACTGGGGGTGCATTTATCATAAGAGAGCTCAAAAAATAACACGAACTCGCCACGTTCTTCCTTAAATCCTATCTGATTCTCCAATTACATCCGTTGAATTTTACGTTTAACAGCTAATAAAAGGTTAGCGTCAAAATCGATTTCCAGTTCTTTTTAGAGTAATTTTTTTTACTTAGCTGCGGTTCCAATTCCTCTCTGACAACAAATTTCTCAACTGCTTTCGCATTCCAAGGTAAACCTTCCACCATCTTCTTGATATGATCAAAGAAGATATTAAAGAAAAGGTTACGTGCATGCGCAAAAGCATCGAGTCTCAAGAAAGATACCCTCAATGCGTCGATAATTTATTTTATTATCGACGTAATAAATTATCGACGATCGTAATATTGACTCTTTGGGAAATTATATACATAGCTTTACCTTAGCTTCCGTAAATAAATATTGTTCAACACGGAACGACATATTTATTTACATTTTAAATGATGAAAACACTCCTGCGCTGTAAGTATATACAATTGCTGAGAGTTTTGTAGGTATATTGCTTTCAATTTGTAGTTTTTTGCCTAACTAAAAATCCCACGAGGCGCGGCTTACAAGTACCGTATTTGTATAAAAATTTCACGAAATGCAGATTGCAGAATCTGATCACTTTTCCAGTCAGTAAACTCATACCCAATGCTCGGGAATGTTGTCATAGCAACTATCAGATAATGCCGGTATTTATTATCGGGAATATTGTCATTTGTTCTTGAGCAGTTTATTGTTCCTCGAAGGTAGAAGAAATTATGAGTGGGTAGGAAAGGGGCACGGAGCGGGGTAGGGGGGGCACAGTTTGGCAGGAGAGGTAGCAGATATATTATTAAATATCACTCGGCTAGCAGTTTTCGGGAAATAATCTTAGCCACGCTCATACGCACTATAAGTTGTAGTACCTGTGTGTGACGACTGTATGGGATTGTATGGTGAGCGATATCGTGGGATATGCCCCGCCCATTTATATTAATATCATATATTCCCTTTGTACAACATAGGATACAAACTTTTCTATTATAGTATTCGTATAAATATAATGTTTTTCTAAAATTGTTTCCTACAACAAGATTAATACGTTCTATATAAAAATGGGGAGTAAACTAAATGATCTTTACCATTTTGTATTAGTTTTAAGGATATCAATTTTTTATCGTGATTTATTGATCCGTTACAAACATTGATTATTCTGTTGTGTTTATGGTTCCATATCAAAATAAAAAAATAATTGTTTATGGTGTTTTCGCACTTGTCAAAACTTTGGACTTTGGCATTTTACGATTTTACACTCATAGATTTCTTTGGTAAGTTGAATAATTTTAATTTATTCATTACGAATTATCTGCGAGTCTGTCAGCTGTCGGCTAACACATATATTTTCTTAAAAAATATTGGATCTAGGTAATCATTTCAGAAAATACTTAATAAACTCTCCGACCTAATATATATATTTTTTTATTACACGATTTATGTATTGGTATATATTTTTGTAACGTCTCCATAAAGCAACAAATTGTTTTATTTTTATTCTTTTTAAAAATGAGGCTGTATTTATCTATGAAACTTAAAAAGATTTTTATTTATATTCTTCAGCAATCATGATGTCGTTCCGCCAGCTAGGCAGGTTAGCAGTGAGGGAGATGAATATTGCACCTTCCGTTAACACCAGAGCAATGAGCTCTGTGGGTTCATTGGTGGATGTGAAAGTCAACGATAAAACTGGAGTGGCAACTGTAACGATGCAGCGCGCCCCGGTCAATGGCCTGAATCTCGAACTTCTCGCCGAGCTAGGTCAAACATTCGATGACCTGTCCAGCAATAGATCCAAAGGAATGATTTTGACTTCTGTAAGTTGTATTTTTATTTGTTAATCGTTGAATGAATTATGGATAACGTGTCACCTATCAAATGGAGCGAGGCTAGGAGGCCGCTGCGGACCTTTACTACCTTCCCCGGCGGTTGGCAGCAAGGCATGGTATTGGCAGAGAAAAGACGGAAGTAGATAGAAGGCAGTAGATATGATCACATCAAGAAAGAGACGCACTTGTGATTTTATTTCACTTTGGTTCACGGTCACTATCACTGATCAACTGACAATTTGCAGGTCTGCTTTCAATCCATCTAGAAGAATACATATTTTGCAATTCATTGCATAATCAGAATTTGTGTGATCAGCAAGTTATAACAGTTCCACGAAACGAAGCCAACAATTAATGCAGACTTGCATTATTTTTTGTAACATGCAAATTACTGTTTACTAAGGCATGAAAAACATTTACCTCGGAAATGTTTTGACGTAGATGGAAATTGGGAAGGTGAAGTTGGAAGGATGGTACATATAAAAATAATTTAATTATGAGTTGATTTAAATTAAGTTGCTTTTTTCTATTCAGATTGGATCACTGAACAATGTGTTAATTTTTCTAAATTTCTTGAATTAAATTGTTTTTTTTTTTTTTAAAGGTTTATTGTTTATAATTCCATCTTTATATATATATTTTTTATTTAAATGCCAACTAAAAACTATTTGTAAATATGCCAAAATTCTTTTTTTTCTGTAGAGATCTCTGTGTAGATCCATCTTTTTGCAATATTGAGATGTTCATATGTATTTAGCTGAAAAATATTGTTTCTTTGGCGGGCAACTCGGCTAAAGAGAGTCTTTGAAAATTTATATTTATTTTTCTGGTATTTCTTCTACAGTCCCTGCCCACAATTTTCTCCGGAGGACTGGACATCATGGAGATGTACAAGCCCGACCCCAAGAGAGTTAGAGATTTCTGGTCAGCCCTGCAGGATTGCTGGATGAAGCTCTTTAGTTCCCCTTACCCCACTGCCGCGGCTATCAATGTAAGTTTCTTCAACAGCGATGTAATACTTTCTATATGTTCAAAAAATTTCTCTATTTTATATAACTTCCAATTCGCTAGGTACTTCACCATCTAAAATTACTATTATGTAACTTTTTTCAACTCATAATATCTTTAAGATTGAAATCTTTTGAGATAATCAAATATGTTTTTTTTATTATCACAATCGTAATATTGCCTTATTTATACATTACTAGCTGAAGTACCTGGCTTTGTGAATGGTTTGGAGTAAAGCTTTGGGGTTGTGATGTGTTACCCCTACTCCTATCGCTACAGCTACCCCTACCGCTACCCCTACCCTACCCCTACCACTACTCCTACCCCAACCCCTACCCTTAAACCTTCTCCAGTTACACTGATCATTTTGCAAAAAAACGTACATAAATCAGTCCAATAATTTTTTAGTCTAGTTTAGTATAGCAGATACACCTATGAACATTGCCTTATATTTATATATAAATATGTTATGGTTGAGATTTTCACAGGTGTCAGATGTAGAATAATTTTCTCGGTTTACCCTCGTAATGTAGAGAAAGACTTTTTTTTTTTTTTTTTTCCTTGGAAAGACTTTTTAACTCTTGACATTTCAGACAATTCACACTGTCCATCTTCAGAGGCCTTATGTCTTGAGTTTTGTTTTGAACTGATTGCTTGCACGTGTCCGTTCAATCCAGAAGTCAAGTCCAGAAGTAAGTGACCTACACTTTTAAAAAGTCCTTCTAAGGACTACATTACTAAACTGAGAAAATTATTCTACATCTTACACCCGTGAAAATATATACATCCTGCTATCATTACTGCGTCTTCATTCAATACTGCATCCGGCAGTCATATTTAGTATATTTAGTTTCATTGTACTGCGTATCGCAACTCCTACATTTGGCAACGTTGTTTGTCAAGCAGTTCCCTGAACGGCTACAGATGATCAACCATAAATCATAATATTGGAACGCATGACATTTGACCGAATAAATTACGAGTGTTTATATGTTAATAGGGAACTCCAGTGAAAAATATAATGGCTTTAAAAATATATATTCGTATAGATCAGCAAATGCCGATTCTGAATATATAACTTTCATTGTATATAATTAAACGTAGATTTTATAAATCGTTATATAAAAGTGAATTAAAAACTGTACCATCAAAACACCATGTTCTGTTGGTACCACTGCTTCTGACGTCACACGTGCCGTTTTTGAGCCCAACTATACCACATAAGATGTTTTTCCGCTGTTTATCATGCTTTTGGCTTATAATTTCGCTGTTTACAGTTTCATTTCGCTCGTAAAATCATTATGTTTGTTTATTGCGACTAGTTGAGAGTTTTTTCTTGAAAATTCATACCAATTTTAACAAATTTGTCTACGTAATAATAATCTATACCCCTTCCAACGACAATGGCATTGGCACTTTGGTGATTATTTCTTCAGTTATTCTGGAAGCGGAGGAATTTCTAATGATAACCTATTATTTCTTGCAATGCATAATATATTTATTTTTATTTCAAGCCATTGAAGTTACACCAATATTTCAAACCTATTCAGTTTTTTTTTTTTATGAATACCGCACAAAAGTCCCAAACTGCTCCCAACCGTCTGGAGACAGTGAGACTATGGCATTCCTAATTGGGGAATGTTGTGAGGCTGAAGGTATTGGGGAAGGGAAGGAGAAGGGGGAGAGGAAGGTGGGGAAAAGGGGAAATACCTGGCTATTCAGATCTGGTAACCAAACACGGCTAAAAAGCCATTTCAAGCAACGTTTCAATTCTGAATGGTGGTCTTTCACCAGGGCGATACTGAGAGTATCTTCCACTCGGGAACGTGCGCAAATATACAATATATTATTTTTAAATGAATTAATTGTGAAACAACACAAATTAACTAAATAAAAATTACTTGCGCACTCCGGGATTTGAACCCGCGACCTTCGGATTCGTAGTCGAGAGCCTTACCCCTCGACCATGGAGGCCGTCAGTTTATCCAACACATTCAAGTTAATATCTGTCTACTGCTGTCACGGACTGTTGAAGTCCGCAGATGCGCATTGCGCATGCGTCTGTTTTCTGCGCATGCTCAGAAAAATGAAAGAGGCTATTAACGCAAGCGATTCTGATCTTAAAAAGTGAGCTATGGACTTTCTTTGAACGCTGATAAATTGTTAATTAGTTGCGGATGTGAATGTATTTGTACACTTTGGTACAATTCACCTACATTAATTAGTAACGATACGCTGATATTCTACAATGTTTTCTTTAATTAAAAGCAGTTAAATTTGAGTATAAAGTTCTCGAAGTTTTGTATGGAATCCACACAATATCGATTACCGCCCATTGAACTGCTAATCCGACGACTCGTGTGACGTCACACCTAACAAGCCATAGATTTCGTGCATTTTGGTGGGCTTTAAAAAATTGAAACTTTAACAATTATTTTAACCATGAAAACGAACTTTAAAAAAAAACGGAAAATTAAGTTAGGATGTCAACATTAATAAAAAAAATAATTAAAAAATGGATTGGAGTTCCTTATTATTACAATAACTTTTACAGTTTTTTTTATAGTACCTACTAAATGTGTGAAATGTGGTGTTTTTGTTTTGTTTTGTTTATATTAAACAATAACCCTTTAATGAAAACATAAGCTTTAAATTGCACCGTCATTGCAATTTAAAGCTTAAATGCATGAAAAAATATTCAAAATCGATAATTGAGAAAAATGTATACCGCTGGTTCTAATTTGGTTACCATCATCGTATATTCTAAATATAAATAAATTCGAACGTTTTATTTCAATCACTCGATTTTGCAATAATATTAACGAGCAATTTAGTGCGTACCTCTCTACCTATAATAGTATTATGTTAATTAATTAATTTCTACTGCAGGCCATTAAAAAAAATAGAAGTGATGACATAATTGAAATTAAACAACATAATTTCCTTTGTGCGTTCATGAACTTATAAAAATACATAAGTACAAACAAATACAAACAATAAGTTTAACATATACGAGTATATTTAATGAATACATACTCGTATATTGCTGGCAGTGGTGAAAATCGGATCAATGAGTCGAGGCTTTTTAAAAAATTTTCACGGACAGGCGCGCAAGACGTGCCGATGGTTACGGCGGGTGACGACTGCGGGGTGCGCGGTGCGAGGGAGACTCTTCTCGCGTTTCAATAAGTCTGGTTGGCGTTGGATAACAGTCACCTCGCCAGTCGCGTTGCTACGGTCACGGTGGTCGGCGCTTGTCGTGTTTGCAAGTCGCGCACGTGTTACAAGGGTTTTTTTCCATCCAGCTGCACATTCTACAGGTATTTACATCATTAATTTAATATTTATTTGATATATGTATATGATAATCATTTATATTATAATGATATATGTTTAGTGTTGGTGGCTGAAAAAAAAATTATAAAAATATTTTTAGGGATATTTTTATAGGTCCCCTATTTCACATGGCTACCAAAAAGAAGCAAAGAAAAACGGAAGATGAAAACCGTGAATTTAGAGTTGAGTGGACCGAGACTTTCGCATTTATTCAAAACTTAGATGGCCTTCCAACATGTCTTATTTGTAAGGAAAAATTGGCACAAGAAGTCAAATTTGGAGAGACACTTTACAAATAAACACCCTTCGTTTAGCACTAAATATCCTGTCGGTAATGCAAGGAAGAAAGCAGTTGAGGAACTCCAGAAGACTCAAGAGACATCAACTTCTGTATTCAACAACTGGATGCAATCTTTCAGTAATGTTAATATGGCAAGTTTTGTTGTTAGTCGAGAGATTACTAAGATAGGGAAACCGTACACAGACGGCGAATACATTAAAAGTTGTTTTGTAAAGGCATCCGAAGAACTATTTCGGGATTTTAAGAACAAGGCAGAAATTTAAAAAAAAATTAAGGAGTTACCGTTGTCTGCCAAAACTCTTATTTTTTTTTAAAATCGTTGTAATGTACATAATTGGCTCTTTGGCAAATAAGTTTGCCGACCTCTGGTGTAGACTGTGGCGGCTCGTGACTTTTGAGTGAGCTAGAGTGATAAGATTGAAAAATACGACGTCATTGATGTTGTTGAACCTGAAAATGTTTTTTTTTTCGAAATAAATTTTTTTGTATGAACATTTTTCATTTGGGTGGAGCAATACACTTTTTTCGCTTTGTACGAGGTGTGTTCAAAAGAAAAGGTGAATTTTGAATTTTCGCGGGCTTTATCGATTTTTTTTTGTTATGTTGGTACAGATATGTTTATCATATGTTAGCATTATCAGTCATTTTGGATTAGTGGTTTGTTTTTGACAACTGGAAAGGTTTAGTCACGTTTTTGTGTGTTCTTCGATTTTTTACTTTTGAAAAAAATGGATCAAAGAATATGTATTAAATTTTGCGTTCAAAATGGAATAAAGTGCTCCAACGCATTTAAAATGTTGACTGTGGCATTCGGCGAGTTTACTTTGTCTCAAAAAAGTGTTTATAAGTGGTACAAGCGCTTTACAGAAGGCCGAGAAGATGTTAATGACGATGAGCGTCCTGGAGTTGCAACCACGTCAACAAACGAAGAAAACATCGAAACAGTGAAGAAAATGGTTTTGGAAAATCGTCGAATCACTATTAGGGAAGTTGCAGAGGATGTTGGCATATCAATCGGCTCATGCCATGCAATTTTCTCGGATGTTTTGGGCATGAAACGTGTGGCAGCGAAGTTTGTTCCGAAATTGCTGAACTTTGAGCAAAAACAACGTCGCATTAGTATCGCTCAGGAGTTGTTGAATGACGTCAACGACGATCCAGATTTGCTCAATAGGGTCATAACTGGTGATGAAACGTGGGTATACGAGTATGGTTATGACTTCGAAACCAAGGCCCAATCAACCCAATGGAAGCGGCCAAAAGAGCCTACATAATTATAATTTTTGGAATTATCTCTGGGTTATAAGATGTAAGAGAAAATACTATAATTATTAGGTCATTTGTTACAACATTGTTTTTTTCACGTAGATATGTTTGATGTCGCTGATGACAGCTTATTTGATAGTTTTATGAACATTATCAAAAAATATAATATTTCTTATCTGGCTCAATTGAGGGCAATATTTGCAAACATGCATCATTCCACTATACCTGAAAAATTATCTTTGATTGCCATTTCATTGAGAAAAACTCTTTTTGGCAGCTTTAAATCTAAATCGTTTACATGATTGTTCGCGTAAACAATTCAAGTCAAAATATGGTGAAACTTAAAAAACCGGCTTATTCCAATTCCATTTAGTTTCCAATATAGAAGTAAATATCACTTGTATACTCTTTTAGATTATTAATCATATTTCCGTGAATTGAATAACGCACGACCAATTATAATCTTACACATCATTAAATACCATTTTCACCCATTTCCGGAGGAACAATAAACAATAGTCTCGACAGATCAAAAAATCAAAACTCGCTAGCCAAGTCACCGAAAATCTCTAGGAATGCATAAAAATGTGAAAAACACTTATGTTATTTTGTTGATTTATGCTAATATTTAAAAAAAAAAAACTCATGTTCGACCAAACTACTGAATTCTCCGAGTTTATAACCATATCACTAATCACATTTTAGAAACTAATCATTCATTTGATATAAATAAAGGTTTAAAAAATTTACATACAAATACAACCGGTTTACAATTAGATAAATTTGAAATTGTAGAAATCAGAAAAAGCGTTAATAGTGAATTAAATTTAATGAATAATAATTTATTTTTTTTAAATAGCTATCTCTTGAATTTATTTTAATATTAATAATAATAAAAATAATTACTTTATTAATTCCTAATATAAGTTTGTTATTCAACGTTTTATAATATTTTACCATTTTGTTGTTTATGTTTATAATTTGTCCATTCTTACTTCATTGTGTTCTAATTTTTATCATTTGTCTATGCTTATAATATTATTTTTAGTATTCTAAGTATTCCTGAAGATGAAATGCATCGCTTTCGATACATGTACATATATATTTATATTTATAAAGCGGTGAAAACAAAGTACATTTTCTTGATAATTAAAAAAAATGTTTTTGGGATTCTTTTTTTTTTGTAATATCTTCTTTCTTTCTTTTATGGTGTGTGAGGAAGTTTTTATTGTTATATAGTTTTTTCTCTAAAGTAAGGTGCGTGTAAATTGTTAATATTATTTTTTTAAATATTCTATAAAGGGGACGGTATAAATAAAATAAAGATTAGAAATTAAGTGTTTTATTCTTTAAAACACTTAATAATTAGAATTAATATTAATTAATAGAATTACAAGTTGACAGCATACGATAATTAAAAAGGTTTTTTGTAATTCTCATCTCTATTTTGTATTCATATACCAATAAGTATAAATTTCTCTTCATTTACAAGCGAATGCTTTTGATAGAATAGTACAAAAAAAGTCATGGGATTGTTTTAAGTAGGAAACACATTTTTCCTATAACTACGTAATTATAGTTTTTAGTATTATCTTGTGTTAAACTATAAGATATTTTTTAATGAATGAGAAAATAGTACAATTAATCGCTCATTAGAAGACTGTTTCTTTCGGGTAAAAAATATTTTTGATATCGCCGATAAAACACAGTTTGAATTTTATTTAAAACTATATTATTTCTAACCTACCTCATTAACAGAGATGTTTGTGATTAGAAAGATTAATATTATTATTCCATTTCTTGGCTTCTCGAAACCCACGTATATATTTCTAAAAATTTTTTTGATCAAATTTGCATTATCTAAGTTACATGTAGGTAGGTAGGTACTATCCCACGCCATTACCACATAATTTTTTGTTTCTTTTGAGATTTGTTAATATTTTGTACTTCAACAAATAAATTAAAATAAATTACAAAGGAGATCAAATTAATTTGTCTCCTCATTGATGAAGTTAATCGTTCATCTTTGAACGGAATATTTATTCTTTTGTTACTTATACGATTGTTAAAAACAATTACCACATATTTTTTAACAGGATAAATGATGCAAAATAATACCACCTAATCATTTTTAATAAGGGAAATTGTTCTCAAATTAATTGCATTTTGTCAGCGCGCTAGAGGTGATATTTATAAAACAAAACGTCCTCCCCCCGGAAGACGGGCCCGGTGGCGAGCAACGCTGGCGGCTGCAGTGTAGAACCGAGAGAATTCGTAGGTGGTCAATCTCTTTCCGTGTGACGAACCCCCCCCCTCCCCTATCCTCCCGGCCCGGCCCAACCCACGTTCACAATCTTCGTTGTACCTACATACATATTAATTTCTAGATCAACTTGTATCTGGAAACTGAGTATACATCAAACGGAGCAACTAAAGGAGAATAAATGAATAAAAAATAACCGTTAAACTGGAGCAAATTTCTTTTATTTTGATTACAAATATATCGACTGGGGTCAGTTGCAAACTGGCAACCTTGGAAATTATTAAGGCACTGTTACCAACTCGTACAGATGTATTCCATCGGAGCCCAGATAAACGGTGTTAAAGGTAGATCAACAAAGGTCATTAAAATCTTACTAGATCAACATACTACGGGAAGAGGTGATCATATAAATATATGTATATATAGATACAGGTGGTTCAATTTATGTTTGAATTATGATTTTAAATGACATATTTAACGGTTGATGAATAATAATAACCTTTATGTAATATTTAGTAATTGGATTATAATATCCACTAAAGATGCCAAAATAAAATTTTATTTTATTTTAACATAAAGCAGCCACTTCAATTGTCTTATAATAGTATTGTCGCATGCCATGTATCTTCTCTAAATGGTTTTTAAAGGGCACAATCTATTCCGTAGGGACATTCCCCTGCTGGCGGCTGCCTGCTAGCCATGTCCTGCGAATACCGGGTGATGGTTGGGGGTAAGTACACCATTGGACTCAACGAGACGGCGCTGGGCATCGTGGCACCCCCGTGGTTCCAGGACACCATGCGCAATACTATCTCACCGCGCACCGCTGAGATGGCACTCACCCTCGGCACACTCTTCTCCTCGGACGAGGCTCTGAAGGTAAGTCACACACTTCTAGTAGAGAGCGATTGTACAGGTGTTGGTCTGGGGCAAGTACAACTTCGGATTCAAAGAGACGGCACTGGGAACATCCTTTAGGTCTTTGAAATGTCCCGGTAAATCAAAACTCCGCTGTAGGTGCACAAATGGTAAGAGATTACCCCTCACCCATAAGATTCATTGCTAAATAAGTAATGTGTGTCTAGTACAAAAAGCTAAAAGTTGAAACCATAATTGTATTTACGTAACTTTTTATGAAATTATTGATTATTTAAACAATATACTTTAATCTCCCATTTCAATATCGTTGTAACCATTGTGTCTCTTTCTCATAAACAACTCATGTAACAGAGATATTAAAACACACCCCTCAGTGGCAGTATCACAATTAATCATTTTCATATAACATTCCAGATTGGTATGATTGATGAGTTGGCTACCGACAAAGCCGACGCCATCACCAAATCCGAAGCCTTCATCGCCAAGTTCGCCAAGATCAACCCCCAGGCCCGCAGCCTCAGCAAGATGCTGTTTAGGAAGAAGATCGTCCAGGAGCTAGAGGAGAACCGAGAGATGGACCTGGAGATGTTCGTCTCCACGGCCACCAGCCCCAAGGTGCAGAAGTCACTGGAGCTCTACATCGCAGCGCTCAAGAGCAAATCAAAGTAAAGGGAGGGGGAGTAAGCAATCCAATAGTTGATCAAATCAATATTACAAATAATATCTATGAAATGCCGGAAACTAGAATCGAACAGAAATTATTGGGGTGACTGCTTTCTTGTGAGTCGTGCATATACATATGTAAACTACTACTGTTCTCTTTACTAGAGATTCCAAAGTTCCAACTTGTTCAGAAATTACTACAACTGTCCTCTTTACTAGAGATTCCAAAGTTCCAACTTGTTCAGAAATTACTACAACTGTGATAATTAATTGCTTTTGAATTGTTTTATATTACAACACAAATACGATATTATACATATTTTATTTTAGTTTTCCAAAAGCTACCTTTACCCTTTTTTATAAAACTGTATATCTACAATAAGTATTCTTCCAATATTTCAACATAATAAATACTATGTATTATTAAGTAATTAAATATTTCATAATAATATAGAAATCATTTAAACAACTTGTTTTACTGCCAATGGAATGTAGGGATTTATTTGAGTTTATAAAATAGGCTTTTATAAATACAATTATTTTTAATCAACCAATCTGTGTTTTATTCATCCCATTTGGACATGGAACATTTCTGTTGATACATTTTTATTTATTATTTATTACTTTGGCATTTACATTAATACCCCAACGTTATGTATTGGTAGCATTATCCATGGGGGTTCGCCCAGTCTATCCTTTAATGAGGGCCTCCAGTTCCTCCGTCATCCCATCAAACACCAGCATGCGGTTTATCAGAAGCTTCCACTCGTCCTTCTGACTGTCTACAAAGTAGTTTATCTCGAGGACTCTGCTCCGATCTCTCTTTATCTCTTCCCTGAAACGACAAACACACAACTGTCTATTTGTGTCCCAAATAACTATATAAAGTTTTCTACCAGGGCAGTTCGTCTGATTGACAATCCATTGTTAACATACCGAATATCATCGCTAAGGCACAGCCACAATATGTCTGTTCTACAGATATTTAAATGGAGCCTGCTCGAAGGAGCTAGCAGTGACAGAAGATGCCCCTTCATGGCTTCATAATCTGTGTTCCGTGCAGTTCTTGAGAGTTGGTCTATAATGTGTTTTTACTCAGGGCCAGAAACAGTAGGCAAGTTATTAAGGAATAATAGGTTACCAAGTGGCCTTGTGGAGCAGGTCCTCTTGCCAGGCAATGACCCTCTGAATGACGTAGTCCTCGCGGTCGTCGATGAAGCGCATGTGACAGTCGGTGGACTGCGCTATCGTGTCCATCATCAGGTCTTTGTCTGTCATTATCTACACAAAGTCGAAATGTTAATTTTTTATAATTTCTTCAAACGATTGGTATTGACTTTGTGGTGTCATTAATAAATTCATTCAAAAGCATACTTTGTTTACAAAAAAAAAAGTGGTGTAAACAAAGTACATTTTTTAATTAATTTGTTAATTTTATAGTTTGATTTTAACAGTCGTACATTATATGCCAATTTTACTTGTCAGACATAACGATCATGTTATGATTTTCAGCTTCTCACAATTTTATCAAAAGCTGTAACGGGCCGAGAATCAGAGATTAACAGGGACTGTTCAAATGTTAAATATGGTATTAAAAATGGCAGCGATTGTTGATTCGACGGTCATCAAAATGGACGGAGTGTGAAACATCTCAACTTTAGAGTTTGTCAGGGTGACAGCCTCCAGGACAAGTATAATTAATTTGGTTCTATGACAATTCAACACACATGAATCGGCACACTTTGTAAAAGAGATATAAAATCAATGTGAAAAAAAAAACACAAAAACATAATCTAATCTAACCTACTTATTTTTTTTAATAATTTTTTAATTTAACAAGTTTTTTTTCGTACTTTTAATGGGTTTATTATGAAAAAGTGTGCCGATTCATACGTGTGTTGAATTATCCGGTCACCAATTAGTTCTGCTTTTGTTGACCTACATATTACAAGAGACTCAATAGACGGAATCCTCACCGTGACCAGTTCGGGGATGTGCTCATAGAGCAGCGTGCCCCTGGTGGCCAGGCGCGGCAGCAACTCGCCCAGAGACATGGTCCACTCGCCTTCACGATCCCGCCACCGGCTGAAGGTCCCCCGCGTCATCTCTATCATCTTGTTGCCCAAGTCTTTGACATTCTGCGAGAACTGGATGCGTGTCTCCTGGAGAGTGAGAATTATGTCTTAGTTACCGAGGCATTCAATTATCTGTCTTCAAACTGAAGCTGCATCCCACGCATATGGAATTACCGTGTTGCTTACACGCCAATGGTTTTGTGGAATACTTGGGGTACTCGTAATTGTACTTGTAATTAGCAGTACCTCGCACAGCTCGTACAGAGATATCTCCTCCCTCATAAGGTTGACCCAGAGGTCCTTGACCAGGGAGCCGAAGCTCTCTAGCAGGTCTTCTAGGGAGCTGCCCACCTCCTCAAAGGTCACTGCCTCCGCCTCTAGAGAATCCACTGTCACCGTCATCATCTCGAACTGCTCCTCCTTGTCCGTGAGGTACTTGGTCACCCATCTGCGGATTTCAAAAAGCAAAGACTTAAATAATAATAATAATAATTAACAACATTATGTTTTACCAATTTTAAAACAAAAGACTTTTTTTTTTCTGCATTTTGTGACTTGAGCAGTTTAGAAAATAAAAACTAGTAACAGTTATACAATTTGGCAAAAATATTACAAAAACACCTCTCATGTTTTAAAATTGAAACACCTACAACCTGTAAACCAGAAGTAGGCAGTGGCGTGCATTGCTCTATGACCAAAGGTAGGCTTTGTGTAGTTTTTCATTCAATATTTGAAAATGGCTATTTTATTATTATCTGGATTGTTGTGACCAACTGAATAAATGAATGGGCATACAAGTTCCTCACCAAATTTATGAAAGAATTGATTTTGAACAGAAATTTGTTGTATTTTTCTATTATTAGTTTCTTTATTTGGTTCATTTTTCTTAGGGTAGGCAGAGCTTTTCAGCCTTTATGAACTGCACAACGCTGGAAGAAGATTACTACTTCCCAATTCAAATACCAGAATTGATTTCTCTATCGATCGAGTAAGGCAGTTTTGTTAAAATAATAAACTTTTTGTAGCTAAACTATGTATTTGTATTTTTAAATTTATTATATATTTATATGTATATCTTGGCATTTTTGTAGATAATTATTACTTTGGAACTATAAATCTCATTACTATAGCAACACCAGGGGGCCAAGACTGCATCTTTTGCGACAGCTAACGCAAGTTAATTTGGCAATAAACAACATATTTTGACAGTTTGGTAGTCCGTATCGCACTAACAAGTTAAATTTGCGTTTACGTTAAGAGACAAATCTGTAACGCAAACACAAGAGACGCTGCTGTGCTTATGAAAACTTTTTTTTTTTTACGGAAACACCACACAGGAGACCCTGAGGGAAATAATTTCCCTCAAGGCCTATCCAAGCTGGAGGTTCTTTTAGAGGATAGGAAGGAGTGAATTTGGGTCTTGAAGAGACCCATGTTGTAGGATGGAGGAAACACAGAGGCCGGCAGATCAATCCACAGCCGAGCTGTTTAACTCAAGAACGAGTCGTAGAAGCAACCCGTTCTCATGTGACAAATGTCAATCGTGTGCAAATGTAGGGCGCGCGTTTGGCGTGTTTCCCGACTATTCACCAGTGCCGAAGGGATCAATGACGCTAGTTCCTCAGAGCATCTTCCATTAAAATACCGGTAAAACAAAGACAGCATTCCCACCTAACATCTGTGCTCCAAAGATTGCAGTCCGTTTGTTAAGATAGGCAAATCTATCAAACGGACCGCCCGTTTCTGCACTGAGTCAAGGGTTTTTTTCAGATATTTTGGGACTCCCGACCAGAGGTGGCTGCCAAATTCTAGAGAGAGGCGCACTTGCGATTTGTACAGGGTCATCAGTTGTGTACTATAGAGGCTAACTTCACTCTGGCTCCGATGGAGCCCCCGTACCTGAGCTGGTCACTTAAGGTTACACCAAGCATATCAATGGAGGGCTTGTTGGGAAGATTGCTTCTATTAAAGGAGACTAGATTGTCATTTCAATCCCTTTTAGACGTAATCAGACGTGATTGGGTTTTTGAAACATTAAATTCGACGAAGTTATTCTTACCCCAAGCGGAGACCCTTTCGAGGTAACCGTCCATTCTCTGCTTCAAAGCCCTCTGAGCCATTAGAGTTTGTGTGCCCTTTGGAGGCTTGTCAAACAAAAAGCTATCATGGACTGTACTGTCATCCGCGTAACAATGGATTGGTGAACATGTCAAGAGGTCATTGATGTGCAACAAAAACAATGTCGGAGACAGAACCAATCCTTGTGGGACGCCAGCATTTATTGAATGCGAGGAAGAGATGAAATCATCGGCAACCGTCTGAATCGATCTCTCCCTCAGAAAGGCGGCAATCCACGTACACAAAGAAACAGGAAGTCCGTAAGAAGGCAGTTTGTTGACAAGTCCTCGGTGCCAAACCCGATCAAAGGCCTTAGAAATGTCCAGTGAGACCGTTTGAAATCTCACCATAACGTTCCGGGCATTGCCCCCAAACATGCGTCATATACGCGAGAAGATCACCGCATGAGCGGTTCCGCCGGAATCCGTACTGGCGGTCGTTAATAATTTTGTTCTTCTCGAGGTATGTGAGCAGTTTGTCGTTGACCACACGTTCCATCACCTTGGACAGAACTGATGTGATCGCTATGGGGCGGCAGTTGGCCGGGTTGGAGCGGCCACCTTTCTTAGATATAGGGTGAATGACCGCTTTTTTCCAACCAGAGGGCACAAAGCCACATTTCAGGGACATTTTAAAGAGCTTGGACAAAACTGGAGCAATTTCTGCAGCACATCTCTGCAAAACCAGGGCAGGTATTCCGTCAGGCCCACTAGCTTTATTAACATTGAGCCCCCGTAAAACATGAAGTTCATCCCGATGCCGGATCCTCAGCTTTTTCATATAGAAACCGCAGTGAGGAACCGACGGCGGGATGGCATCCCGGTCATCGAGGGCCGAGTTTTCCGCGAACATTTTCCCTAAAAGTTTGGCCTTTTCGGTGGCTGTGTTTGCTAGTGAACCATCGAGTCTGGTAAGAGGCGGCAGACTGGATTTGCAGAAATTGCGACCTATGAAGCCCACTAGCGACCAGAATGCTCTGCTGCCGTGCGGGCAGGCAGCTAGCTTTATGCTGATCTGTAGGTCGTGCTCAAATTTTGACCTATTGATGATTCTTTTACTTTCCTTTGCCAATTTCTTATATGCTGATCTGTTTTCTGACGTTCGAGATATGTTGTAGGCTCGGTAAGCCGTGTTTTTTCATGAAACTGCTTCAGAGCATTGTCAACTGAACCACGGTTTTGAACCTACACCAGTTTCTTTAACGGTTGATTGAATGAAGCCATCCATCACAGATGTGATGACTTCACCAATTTCCTGGTCACATCTGGAGGGATCCGAAGTCTGAAAACAGACAGCTCTGACCATGGGAAAGCATTAAAATGCGCCCGCAGACCGAACCAATCTGCGGACATATAGTGCCACATTTTTCTCTTCAGCCTCTCGATTGGCGGTCTGAAGTTAATAGGGATTGATGTCGTCACCAGGCAGTGGTCGGACAAACTGGAAAACTGTCCAAATGTGTTGTTTATGGCCGACTTAAGTTGCGTTGGCTAACACAAAAGATACAGACTTGGCCCCCAGGCTACTGACTTTGTCTTTGAAATTTCCATGTTCATTCCCATTTGTCAATTAGCTATAAAAAAACTAGCTAAATCAACATAATGTTTTATTTGTGTGTATAATGTGTATTGATTATGTTTTTTTTTTAAATTTTATTTATTTAACATCTAATACATAGTTATTTCGATACACAAAACTACTAAAAAATTCCTTTGCATGTAATGTTCTTCCTTGCAAAATGTTTAATAATGAAAAAAGGTAAACATCATATTATCTTAGAAAATAGTGTAAAATCATCTCCTTTCGGAAAGTACCTTTAATTTCTGAACACCGTTTGGTTAAAGTAAAAAATATGCATCTGAATCATTGTATTTTTTTGAACTTACCTTGATTTTCCTGTCAGCAGTGGCATGCAGTCAATAAAGGCTACAAAACTGTGCCTATCCTAAGAAAAACAAAGCATAAAAATAATTCATTCTGTCAAAATGTATTTTCCCATTCTAATACACATGCTGGTGTGCAACTTGTAAGCTCATTTATTCAGTTGGCTATAAAAATCAGCAAAGATAATAATAAAATGACCATTTTCAGATATTCACCGCACAATTTACACCCGAACATAAAGAACTAAACACAGCCTACCTTTGGCCATAGAGCAATGATCGCCACTGCCCATGAGCCATCTTTGTGTTACCGTTTAAAACCTTTTAAACAATCCCAGTAAAACTGTATCTTCTATCTTTTTCTATTATATAAAGAAGAACGTTCCGGGCGGACGGTGTTTGTTTTATATACAAATCTAGTTTTATTCCATTCTTGGTGAAATTTTTTACATTTGTCCTTTAAAATAAGAGGAATGACACTGTCTATACGAGATTTCGAAAAACCACCCCCATCCCCTTTTCCTACCCCTTAAAGGAGTTTTAGTACTTTTTGGTGAAATTTTGCACACATGACGTTCAAAATAAGAGGAAATGTACTGGGTAGGGGTTGGGGTAGAGGCAGGGTTAGGGATGGGGCTGAGAATAGAGGTAGGGGTAGAGCAGGGGAAGGAATAGGGGTAGGGGCAGAGGTAGAGGTAACATATAACAACCTCAAAACTTTCCTCCAAACCATCGCAACAGGCAGCGCCGAGTACTTCAACTAATCAAAAATAAAATTTCAGTTTAATATATTCTGGATTTACTAAAGGTTATATTACTACATTTATACAAAATGATTGCCCAATAAATGATTCAATCCAACATTTAAGCTGTAAATGATCAAATAATCTGAAATACAGCTCAGCCACCATAAACCCTAACCTCAACATATTTTTCTTTCGATTTGTTGGTTCCAATTTACATTCAACCTGAATCTATCCACCCATAAGGTGAATTAATAAAACAATGGCTCACTCTTTACTCCTGTCGGAGCAGCCATCTCGCGCCTCATTCATCACCTCGTGGAACATCTCCACCTCTTTCTTCCTCACGGAGTACTGCGCCAGCCCAAAGTTCACCAACTCCAGCATCAGGTCCGAGTAGAACTGGCGATATCTGATTCTCAAACATGTTAAGAGATTCATATTTCAGACCATTGTAATGTAGAAATTGTCAATATCAGAAATAAAAATATTAGAATTCATTGTTCCCTGAGCCGCAATCAACTGTGATGTGTAATTGGAGAAAATTGTGTCTACCTTAACCAACATAGTACTACTATAACACGCATTTTATAGTTTTCAGAGGAAATGTATGAATGTTGCAAAAAGTACCCCGCATATCCATTACCCCGCATGCATCCAGGGCTGGTCCTATGCAGGCGCAATTGGAGCAGTCCACTCCAGGCGCCATCTTTCAATGCAATGATAATATCTAACACTTAACACAGCGTCTTGAGGTGATTTTACACAAAAATGGCATTATACAAATGTTATTATTTACGGTGATCCTATGTAAGGGCATCTGTTAACGCGCCCAGTGCCTATATATTAATTTTAAAAACCTGTAAAACTCAGTAGCAGGCTTTACACATACGTTTTGGAACGAGCGTTCCACGCACCGCTCCAGACTCTGTGCGTTGCGCAGAAAAGTTTCACAATAGACTGTGCTGCAGACTGTTACCTTACTTTAGCCGACTTTACTTTTTTGTACACTTCCTGGAGCACCGCTCGAGGAGCGCGCTCCGAAGCTTAATAGGTGAGGAGCAAGACGAAAAATAAAACTCACATCAAGAGTTTCCATATGTTTACAAGTATGTACCTAGGTACCTATCTTTTGTTCAAACGAAAGAGTGAGACCGCACTATATGAATTATTCATATTACTCTCACATTCTTCCGGCACTTTTTTCATGTGAATTCCCGCGAACAAATACAAAACAGCAGTGCAAAATGAGATGGGTATAGGTGCGGGAACTGTGAAAACAGTACTTACTGCATAAGGCGCGAGATATCGTGGAACCGGCCCTGCATTTACAGGGTTTATGGCAGTGGTGGCTTGTGCCCCACCTACCATCTAAATCTTCGTAGAAAAAATTGAAATTTTGAAAAAAAATGAAAATCGTATTCGGCTTCAATAATGTCATATTTTTCAATCTTAGCACTCTAGCTCACTCAAAAGTCACGAGCCACCACTGGTTTATGCTATTGCATATACACTGCATAAACGGTACAATTATGATGGATTAGATCAAAAATCTGTAATGTTATAAATATTTGTACAAAATGAATTAAAAAAAAAAAAAAGATTTTCGGATGACCGGAAAAAAAATGTAGGTTCTAAATAATACCATATTTCAAATTTCAGTTTTCAAGGGAACAAATAAACACCTCTTTACCTTTTAGCACACCCGTATGTCACACTATACATGCCCTGTACACGGGCATCACATTCGTGCGCCGGAAATTTATTAGAATTTAAAGAGCCCCGCGTGTAACAGAAGTCATACATATTTTTGACACTTAGCGTGAAATTTTTTATGTGGGAAACTTGCTCATGAGTTTTTCTGTGAAAAAAATGTGTTCTATAATTTATATTAACAATTATATGATTACAGCGCAAGACTCCCAAATGCTTGGGAGCCAGTGTTACTATGGTATACAAAATTTCGGGTGTATGTGAGGCTTGTGATGAGACGAGGAAGCTTGAAGATAAAGAACCCTCTACAAACATCAAACCAATTTGTGTGCAGATATTCCAATCCAAGGATCTCTTTGGTCTTGTCCAATTCTAAATTATTTTATTTTTTAAGATTAGTGGTTAAATTTGAAAAACAATTTTTTTTTAAATAATTATACAGTTGCATGCTTTTTAACGCTAGGGCCCCGGCCTCTATAATGACTCCTATAGAAAAGTCTGTTCAGGGATTTGAACGTCTGCAATCGGACAATGCTCAGGATTCAACTAGGATATCAGGCCTAAATCCATGTACGCTAAATAGGTAACAAAAATGACATGTGTAAATGTTGAGAAAGGATACCCCCCCCAGACACTGCGTAACTCCTCATCGGTCTGCAGCAGTAACGTCCCTACGACGTCCAGCTCGTACATGTTGTCGAACAGCTCGGGCCCCGTGAGGTACTCCACAAAGGACAGCGCGTAGTACGTCACACGCGCGTCGTACGCCTCCTTCTTCTGCCGGGCCAGCTCCTTTGCCTCATCTTGCTCGTTCACTTTGCTGATGATTGATCTAAACATTATATCAATCACTATTAAAATATATATGTTTTTGTTCAAGACTAACGCCTTTTAGATAATGCAGTATATTATAACATTTAACCACAAAGCAAATAATACATTGAGATGGCCTAACAGGCAAGGGGGAATTAACCAAAATAAGGGGGGTGAGGGGCGAGCTAGGTGTGCCGTCAATATAAGAAAAAGGTTCGGCTTATTTACAAAAACTGAATATTTTGTTAAAGTATTTAGTTCGACCCTTTTTATAAATATTTAAGTAATTTGCTTACCACAGTCAAAATCATGCGAAACGAATGTGGACGGGAGTGAACTAGGCTGGTGCCAAAATGGGTGTCACATCGCCTTTGCCTCCAACCGTCAACGTGGTACTTAAAGCAAGTCTATTAATTCTGACATCAGTGCATTTAACAGTTAATTTATAGACACATGATGTACAGAGAGGTGGATACTCTCAGTATCGCCCTAGTGTTAGGCCACTATTCAGAATCGAAACGTTGCTTGAAATGGTAGCTCCTGGCTGCCTCTTCTAACGATCTATCCGACTATCCTGTTCCTTATAATATGTTCCTCGCAATTTGAAAGTTAATCATGTGGTTGGCGCCTGCCAGCTTGATGAATGTACAAACATTCAGGTGTTAGGAACTTACGAGAATTCATCAATGCAGGCCTCCCTTTCTTCATCTGTCACCAGGATATAGTCAATGTAGGAGACTTTGGGTAGAGCTGCCTTCAGGAACATGAGGGCATCGGGGTTCTTGTAGCAAGGGTTGTCTTTGAAACTCAGTGAACGTAGCTTATCGAATTGACGTAAATAGATTACCTGAAATAAAAAAAATATATATTTCTATTACTTTCCTTTAAAATTTTGGGATAGGAGTAAAAGATACATGTACCAATTTATCATACATACTTCCTTATAGTTAGTGATTTGATTTCCCGCAAGTCCAATAACAATAAGTTTCTCCAGACATTCGATGTTTTCGATCTTTGAGATCTTATTGTAACTCAAAATCAGGACCTCAATATTGACAAGCTCATTTAAATTCTCCATCAGGCTTATCGAATTAAAAGATAAATCGAGCTCTTTGAGATTTGTAAGGGCTTCTAGATTTTCTATGTCTTCAATCAAATTATGATTTATTGCCAGTTTTGTTAATGATTTGAGCATCCAGAGATGATCGATCCGTATAATATTAAGAAACTCTAAACGTAGAATCTGCACTTCATCAAGATGAAGTCCCTCTTCTGCAAATAACCGGCCAGCTTCTCCTTTCGGACCTTGCTCTAATACACATTTGATTAGCATGTTATTGTCAATAACACCTGGTTCTACTGCTGGATGGATTATGACACTAGACATTTTGAATAATTATGATATTACACTAAGATTTTTTAATAACACAAAACTAATCCTCGTTATTTTAATTTTCAAAGTCTAACTTGAATAATGAGCTTATCAGTGAGATCATAGTATATTATATTATAATAAACACCTACAATTTCCATGACAACATTATGTCGATTCAAAAATGGCGCGTTGTGTTTTCCGGTGTGTTCGATAATTTCACTTATTTATTTTGTTGAACAGCTGTCAAAAGTCGCAATCACGGATGAAAGTTTATTTCCTCAGTGGGCCCAATATTATAATATGCCAAACATTATTTTTGAATCGTAAATTATCAAAATAAATTTAAAGAAACTTTTATAGTTAAAAGCCGAAGATTCTGTTAAGAGCAATATAAATAGTTTTATTTCTTAATATTTCAAGAAGTCAATTTTCTCATTTTTAGGGGATTTATCCATTTGAGAATAGTTCTGACAATGTTACAATAGTTTTACCGTGCTAATAATGTAAGAGTCAGAGTATACTTCTCTTCCATTTTCTGCTTATATTCCCCTGAGTTCTACTCAACTCGCATCTTGATTTTTATAAAGCATTTTAAACTCAAGCTTCAATTATTATTTCTCTGAAATAATAAGATCATATAAGAGGTAAACGACGTTTGAGATTGTTATTATATTTTATTCATCATGGTTTGTAAAATAATCTAAACTTATTTCAAAACATAAAATTATACAAATTGCTCAAAAATGCAGTTTGTCAATAATGAAAAATATAATGTATTAGCATTATATCACCTTTTTTTGATACAGCCAAATCTTTTTTGCAATATACTCACCGATAAAATATTAACTTTCAAAATAATATTAAATACAATAACATTGATGTCATTTTCTATAATATGCCTACGATAATAACAAATTATCGCGCAACTCTAATGAAAAAGGTGACAAATAATAATGAGCAGACCAGAACGCCGTGAATTTATTGTCGTTCGGGAAGTGCATTTGCGAACACTATTTATTTATTGTATATTTGACAAGTAGAGAAGTGGAAGAGACGTAGTGACAAGCGACATTTTTAGGAGTAAATAAAGAATAATGTCTTTCTTTAATGTGGGTGCCCTCGCGGGAAATCCGTTTGCCACCGTTGTGGGACAAAAAATCGGTATGTAATTATTATTCCATAAATGTCACTTTATCGATCACAGATTTGTCGATGCAAAACAACGGCGTATCATGTGAACTCATGACTCAGATTTGTGTTACGTTTCACTGCCTTCCCCATTTGATTTTGAGATTTCCCAAAAAGAAGACTTCATTTTTCTTTCACCGAAGTATACTTTCACCCGGCTTTTTTCAAATTATTGCAAGTAACCATATTGCACAAAATTGACACTTTCCAAAACGTTTTGCATAATTCCTATTGATGTTTTGTTGAATGTTTTCATCACCAATCAAAACATTTGAAATGTTTATTTTTATTTGCCTACGAGAATATTTGTTTTATGCCGGCGGAAAATATATTTAACAACAGCAGCAATGGATATTGCGCAATTTTTGTGGAACTGATCTGACAATGTATGTATTTGTAATTGACACCAATATAGTGAAATTCCATTGTTGTAAATATACAATTAACGTGAACCGCACATAAACCCAATAAAGTATTTGAAACTGGAACCATAAATTTCTAGGAGACATGCATTTATAACTGAAACATGTTTTATGTGCTTATTATTATTTGATAAGAAATGTTTGTTTATGCAAGAGCACCCGTGGTACATACCATTGTATTCATTGACAGGTGGGGAGAAATTTTTATAAGGTTTCAAGCTATGGAGTTGTTGAAAAACAATTCATTACAACCATTTTTTAATGTGTTTTTTTCCCATGCGTAAGTCAGTTATTGCATGTTATCATAATCTGGTAATAAAACTTATACACAATCCAAAAGTTAGTGTAGACGTGGTAAATGGCCAGGAGCTAGTACATGAAAGTTAGTGTAGACATGGTAAATGGCCAGGAGCTAGTCCATGAAAGTTAGTGTAGACATGGTAAATGGCCAGGAGCTAGTCCATGAAAGTTAGTGTAGACATGGTAAATGGCCGGGAGCTAGTACATGAAAGTTAGTGTAGACATGGTAAATGGCCAGGAGCTAGTACATGAAAGTTAGTGTAGACATGGTAAATGGCCGGGAGCTAGTACATGAAAGTTAGTGTAGACATGGTAAATGGCCAGGAGCTAGTACATGCAAATTTAAACATTGCTGAATTTTTGTTATTTTAAAATCATGGCTCGTGTATTCACTTCGAATACTTGCACATGAAATATGTACTAGACATGAGCGAAATTGAATGAATGAATCATATAAATTAATTCTAGATTGATTCTTCAGGCCTTACATCCATATTTCTAACGTATGGGACAATAATTACTGCACGGTAAAGTCACCGGTGGTATTGTGCAGAACTTCGTCTAACGTATAGTACACGCGCCTTAATCCATAAAAACCCATAGGTCGTCGTTAGTCCGCAGTCTGGACTAATCCCCAGAGCACAAACTGCCTCAAGTGATTCAGTCAGTAGTTCCGAGTTTCTCCAAGCACTGGCCAAAAGTGACCAATAGGGGCTATCTCGGTGACACTCATCAAACTTCCAAATGTGTCCTTCAATAGCGCTGGGCACAAACTTCGACATGGTCCGGCCTAGATTATTTAATTTCACTCTCAAGGGTGAAATTAAATAACCTTTGAATCTGCAAGGTTCCTATAGTATGAACATTTTACCTGCAAAACCAAAATGAGATATCGAACCGGTGAATTAAATGAATAAATTCACTTGGCTAGGTGGATCAGATTGAATCGATTCACTACTGCAAATGAATCCGCCTATGTCTGATATGTACATGGTGAAGGTTAGTTTCTTAATATTGTTATACCTTTCACATGAAGGCATTGGCCTGTGTTACATTTATACATAACAACATATATTATTGGAGGTATTTCACCTCCTCTGAGAACTGTTGAGTAACTACCCATCAAGTAAAAATCCTAGGATTAACATGGCGATAAAAGCAGGCATTTACTTGATGGGTAGCATTACTTAGTAATGGTGAAACAGATAATTTACGCTACTTGATGAGTAAGGCTAATTGACAGTTTACTCAGTGGTGGTGAAATACCCCCTTAGATTTCGATTTATTGATTATGATGGGTGGCATGTAAAAAAACCGATTTTTATTCAGACTATCTCTGAATCGTTTGCAACCAGTTTGAAAAAATAACATTTAAAGGTAACATTTGGTTTTATATTATACACAGTAATGAATAAATACTTAGTACAGCAACTGTCTACCACAACTCCCATAAATGTGCAATAAATGAATGTCATATATGTATTTATGACTATGTTTGTTAGGTGATTCATTTTGGCAAAACGCAGGTATTGTTTATATTGTGTGTCAGTGGAGTAGCGATAATTTTCTGGGCCCCCGGGCATACCTGTTAATCAAGCCCTGCTCTATAATTTTTTTAAAGAAACCCATAGATTGCATTAAAACTTCTATACACATAACTAGTTTAGGAGCCGGGTTGAATATAACTCAACAGAATGGTATCCACACTACACGCACATTCCCTCACAATAGAAAGACTTCAAAATAAATTCCTGAAATTTATAAATTATATACTAAATATACCGAGAGAGCAATTAAACTACACTTATCTGTTACGATTAACGAATTTATTAAATTTGAGTGATAGACCAATTATTTTCGATCTAGTGTTTTTATTTAAAATCTTACATAATAGAATTCACAGCCCTGATTTACTTCAGTTAATAAACATTCTGTGCCGGCCAGAAACACAAGATTATCATTACCGTTCTATTGCAACAATACTGCAACGGCCGCACAATTTTACTCTCCGTTACATAGAATTCAAAACTTCGGTAATATATATGTGCATATCACAGATCTGTGGAAGTTCTTCCGTAAATTTATTATTTACTACAAAATATTATACATATGCTAGCTGATGTGTACCCAGCCTTGCTCAGGATTTTTTTTTTTTTTTGGAATAAAGTTACGAAGTTGTGAATTCTTGTTTGTCGTTTGGGTACCATCGTTTTCAATTTTGAAAGTATTCTACCCAAACAACTGTTCTTCTTTTGAATATGTAATCTGCGGCTAAGCAGAGTGGTATATCTATGGGCTAACCTAAACAAAAATGGGAGGTTCAGTGTTTTTCATACTAATTTTAAAACATTATAGCAACAATTTTACATATTGGATTTCATTCTATTATTCTCTAAACCTTACCGGCACTAATTAGAACAAACTGCTATTTTCAGCGAAGCCGGTCTATTAATTTTTGAGAATAGATAATGAAAAAATGGCTACACCACTGGTATA
Organism: Halesus radiatus; assembly: GCA_022606495.2. Taxonomy (NCBI): domain Eukaryota; kingdom Metazoa; phylum Arthropoda; class Insecta; order Trichoptera; family Limnephilidae; genus Halesus; species Halesus radiatus. Next base: position 124,111 of record JAHDVE020005650.1, read on the forward strand.
TAATAAATTGTAACCCATCATATCATATAACATTGATGTCCTAAATATTCACAATAGATTGTGAATATTTTGGGAATGGGACAATGATAGACTGCTATGTGTTAATTTGTATTTAGTGCATTTGGAGACATAAAACATAAAAGCTATTAACACTTGATGGCTTTTGTATCTGCTAGATAATAACATTATGAAGCGTTCGTTGAATTACTTACATTTCGCAATAGCATAATGAATACATAACAACATTTTGTGTCTGTCATCAAACTCTTGTTCAATTTTTATGTATAAAAAAAAACAAGTAAGCCATGTCGACAATACGGAATAAATCATTCAACTTTCACAAAACGAACTTGTTTAAGAAAACAAGGAAATATGCATTATCTTATATAAAAATGAATGTTTACCTGTCTGTCTGTCCTCGATTTTCTCGAAAATTACTCGACCGGTTTCACTGAGAATAGCACAGTTTGTTCTTATTAGTGCCGGGAAGGTTTAGGGAGTAATTTGAATGAAATCCAATATGTAAAACTGTTGCTATAATGTTTTTAAAATTAGTATGAAAAACATTCAATCCGCCATGTTATATTGAGTTTAGCCCATAGATATACCACTCTGGTTAGCCACAGATTACATATTCAAAAGAAGTGGGTTTTTTTGGGTAGAATATTTTCAAAATGGAAAACACAAGTAGGTACCTACTTAAGAACTTTATTATTTAGATATATTTAAAAAAAAAAATGTTTGGAATGAAATAAAATTTTCAAATAATTGTTTCATTGTTTAGAGATAGTAATAGTCACAAGGCATTACTTTCGCTTTCAAATCAATAAGGAACTCCAGTGAAAAATATAATGGCTTTAAAAATATATATTCGTATAGATCAGCAAACACCGATTCTGAATATATAACTTTTATTGTATATAATTATACGTAGATTTTATAAATCCTTATATAAAAGTGAACTAAAAACTGTACCACCAAAACACCATGTTCTGTTGGTACCACTGCTTCTGACGTCACACGTGCCGTTTTTGAGCCCAACTATAACTAGATAAGTTTTTTTTCCGCTCTGAATATTTCTTACGGCTTTATAATTTCGCTATTTACAGTGTTCATTTTGCCCGTAAAATCATTATGTTTGTTTATTACGACTACTGGAGAGTTTTTGCTTGAAAATTCATACCAATTTTAACGAATTTGTCTACGAATTAATCTAATCCTTGCACAACACAATGTCATTGGCACTTTGGTAATTATTTCTTCAGTTATTCTGGAAGCGGAGGATTTCTAATGATACCTCAAACCTGGTATTTCTTGCAATGCATAATATATTTATTTTTATTTCCAGCCATTAAAGTTACGTCAATTTTTCAAACCTATTCAATTTATTCAAATCCTGTCTACTGCTGTCACTGTTTGTCAAGTCCGCAGATGCTGCGCATGCGTCAAAACTGACGCATGCATAGAAAACTGATGGAGGCTATTAACGCAAGCGATTCTGATTTGCCTTTCATACATAATTATATGCATTAAAGGTTAAAATCGCATCCAAAAAATTCTAGCCACGTGCTGAGAAAGTTCGAGGATGGAATACTTTTGTATCACACCTGTTATTTTGTGATATTACCTAATATCGATATATTAGTCAATCGGTATTATGTTATTCATCGTGGGTGTTGTTAAGGGTTTTTTCATGTCATTTTTGCATTGATTGATTAATTCTCCTGCCATTTACTTTCGCATTATGAATTCTCCTGACACTCTAATTTTTTTATGCGAATACCGCACAATAGTCCCAACTGTCCGAAGCCAATGGGACTATGACATCCCTTATTGGGGTATGTTGTAAGGGTAAAAGGTATGGGGAGGGGAAGGCGATGGGGAAGAGAAACGTGGGAAATACCGGGCTATTCAGATCTAAGCACTAAATACGGCTAAAGCCATTTCAAGCATCTTTCACTTTGGAACGCACCATAAATATACTATGTATATATTATTTTTAACGAATTAATTGTACAACGATGCAGATTAATTAAATCAAATTTACATGCACACGCTGGGATTTGAACCCACAACCTCCGGATTTGTAGTCGAAATTTAAAAAAAAAAATTCGAACTTTCTTCCGTTTTTGTCGATTTTGAATCCCGAATGACTAATTTTTTGGGATAAATCATTTAATACTTTTTGAAGTAGACACAATTTGCGTACAATTTGAAATCAAAATGGTCTCTGTAGACCTAATGGTGTCTGGGACGTAACGGTTTAAAATTACGTAATATTTTGTCATTTCTAGCTATTTTTATAGTTTTTTTCATTGTTGACACCGAAGGAATAATTTTTATTGAAATGTCGGCGATACCAAAGATTTTTTAATATTAGATAACGATGAATATCGAATGAATCGAGCACGGTCAGTAACGCCAGTACTTATTATCGATATGATAGACTGTCTATAGTTAGTGATAAGATAGACAACATAATATACCACTAGTACCGTTATGCTATATGTTAATTATCCTACGTCACATTGTAAATTACGTGTATTATATTATTATTTTAACTTCTAAAACAAAATTTGTCGCCACACACTCCATTTATTCTATTAATTAAACCACCAACTCTGTAATATAATCATGTAAACTATTTTATTATTATTATTTTAAGCATCTTCTTGTGACACTTTAGGAAACATAACTGTGTAAATATATAACCATCTGAACGCAATATGTACACTCCGCTTCTCTACACAAGCATTGCTTAAAAGAGAAGTATAATATTGCAATGAATTAAATTGTACTAAATTTCAATAATGAAAAAAGAGCATTGGGGAAAAAAAAACTTTTGTACAACGTCCTCTATATGATTTTCGCCGAAATGGCACTATAAAAATCATCAAAATATTATTTTTATTATTATTATCACGTACCAAATCATTATTCAATAGATATGAATACCAAAATATCGATTAATATCTTGGAACGGTCAGAACGCTAATATCTGTGAACCCGGTATCGATATATCAGATTTCTGTTACCATCATATGCCCTAGTCTTCCAGTTTAAGTTTTAATAAAGTTGGTTATGGACTTTCTTTGAACGCTGATAAATTGTTAATCAGTTGCGGATATGAATTTATTTTTGCATTTTGGTACAATGTACCTACAATAGTAATGAGACGCTGATATTCTACAATGTTTCCTTCAATTAAAAGCAGTTAAATTTGAGTATAATATTCTCTAAGTTTTGTATGGAATCCATACAATATCGATTACTGCCTATTGAACCGCTAATCCGACTGGCTCGTGTGACGTCACACCCAACAAACCATAGATTTCGTGCGGTTTGGTGGGATTTAATAAATTGAAACTTGAACTATTATTTTAACCATGAAAACGAACTTTAAAAAAAAAATTAAAAAACAGAAAATTATGTTAGGATGTCAACATTAATAAAAAAAAAATTTAAAAAATGGACTGGAGTTCCTTATTATGTCACTCAAACGACAAGCAAAAATTCACAACTTCATAACTTTATTCCAAAAAAATATATAATAATCCTGAGCAAGGCCGGGTACACATCTGCTAGTTTAAAATAAAAGTGGACACCTACTTCAATTAGTTGAGCAATATCCTGATCCATTTTCCTCACTTGCATTTGTGTTAAAAGTACCATGATGTAATTCTCTTGATTTTATCATTATTTATCTTGATATTTTAATATAAAAACTTTTTATATTAATAATTTTGTAGATTTTCCTATCCTGACAGACTATGAACAGGTACATCAGGTGGGAATACTGTGTTTATTTGACTAGTATTTCAATGGAAGGTAATTGAAGAAATAACTCTATTGATCCCTTAAGCAATGATGCACAGCCAGGAGACACTTATGTATGAGACAATGTATGAATGTGAATGAAACAAGGAGTGTGTGGTGGTCCATCCTCTCTGCCTACTTCTGAGGAGAGAAGGCGTGATGTTTAGTTAATTAGTAATTTTAAATCATTCCAAATTTCATTTCAAGTCTCGTGGTTTCAGAGCAAGCCACTGACGGCAACCTGGCCTCGGAGAACTGGGCGCTAAATATGGAGATCTGTGACCTGATTAACTCGAGCCCCGACGGGCCCCGGGACGCCATCAAGGCGGTGCGGAAGCGCCTGCAGCAGAGCGCCAGCCGCAATTATACCACTGTCATGTATACGCTCACCGTGCTGGAGACCTGCGTCAAAAACTGCGGCCGCCAGCTGCACCAGCTGGTCTGCAGCAAGGAGTTCATACAGGAACTGGTGAGTCATCTAAAATAAAAATAAAATTCTCTATCTATTTATGTTTCTTTCATTATTACGCATTATCTCATCGCTGAAATGAGTTACGGGGTCGAATTAAATACATTAAAATGAAGTTTTTTTTAACAGTACCAATGCCGTATACTTCAACTTGTGGGAGCAAAGGGTTAAATTTATCTTTAAAAAACGAAACATATTGGCAACAAAAATGGAACATTCAATGTCATTTGCCAAACTTTAAAATTTCTACGAGTTCAAACACCCCAATGCTATTTTGTTTCGTTCCAAGTTCCAAATATGTTCATTGTTTATTGATAACTTATGAATACTTGGAGCAAGTGAATGAGTTTGTATATTTGGGAGGTACGTTTACTAGACATTAACCCTTTGAACCCTATAGGACGGTAAACCGGCCGGATTTGGCCGGATAGTTATAGCAATGTTAATTCCTAACAATAATAATACTGTTTCCACTTTAAAATTACACCCTGTTAACTGGAATTTACAACTTCGAAACTTTACTCCAAACCATTCATAACCCCGAGCAAGGCCGGGCACACGTTACCTAGTTGTTCATGAAGGCGTACTACTGATCAGACGCTGCTTGTGACTTATGAGTGTGCGAGTGCTAAAATTGAAAACTACAACATTATTGGTATTGTTCCCTGAAGAAATAACCTGATAAAGTGTGTTGTGGGCGTGTCTGTGTGCCCAAAGTAAGGTCAATTTTATCTTACTTCAGGTGATAATGGTCACGCATTTTCTTTCTTAAACAAATAATTAATTTTATTGAGCTGTCTGGGGCCTAGGAGTCGAGCGGTCTTGTGTAAATTAGCCACATCAGTTTTCTTTAAAATCGGTATAAATCAAACATCTAGGAGTTTTCTGTTCAGCGGTATTGTTGTTGCTAAAAATCGTTTTCTTTTCTCTCCTTTCTTATGAAGATTTTTCAGAATGCTGAAATCTTCATAAACCGCCTGTCGTCCTTTGGGTTATTATTAAAAAAGTAGGTAAAAAAAAACATCACGTTTTTTTCATTAGATTTCGCAATAACAATACGTGTGGCTAGTAACGTAACTTGTATGGGAGAGACGAAAATAAGCGAACACATCCGTTAGCTTCGGCTGACCTCAAAATACTAAACGAGATGACGCAGAAACAAACTTGACATATACAAATGTTTTGTGGGTTTCGGGTATAGCTTTTTTTGTACCTAAACATACGGGTTACGGCTTGCTGCATTCGGGCGATAATATAGCGGCCTTATCACGTACGTTCGTATGGGTGGGGCAGTTAAACATTTTCTTTTTTTAAACAATCTTTAAAATCGTTTTCGACTTCAAGGATGTGTATTTTTCAATCTTACCATGCTAGCAGTGGCGTGCAGTCCATGAAGGCTGAAAAGTTGTGTCTGCCCCAAGAAAACGAATACAAACAAACAAATATTTTACGTAAAACCTTTTCTTTACCTTATAATTGTTTTACCCATTTTTCTATTTCATTTTCAATCAGAAACAACTGAGATGACTGTAAATCTGATACGTTTGGTATTTTGTATGATGTTGGTTGCAGTGGTGAAAATGAGCACCTTGAAGCTACAGCCTCGCCTTGATTAAAGAGCAATACAAGTACACGCCACTGACGCCGATAGATCTTGTTATAGCTCTCAGTGGCAGAAACACTGTCCGACATCACTTGATTTATTATTATTATAATATCCCCACTGGGATTTCATTTACAAAATATGTAATTAAACTAATCAATGAAAAATTGTAAGGTGAGGTGTTTTAAGTGCAGTTGAGTGGTTTCGGTGTTAGTCTGTATTTGGTGTTAATATATTTTCTATTTCAGGTCTCCCTATGTAACATATCCGGTGTTTTATTTGATTTTTAAATTTATTGTTGTTGTGATTTTTGAGGGAGAGTAAGATTTTGTTGTAGAGGTTAGTACCATAGTATAAGAAGCTATTTTATTCAAATGTTGTGTTTAGTGGTTGCTTGTTGGATGTGTTTTTGACTCTGAGATCTACGGTTCAGTCTTTCTACTTCAATACATATTGTTATACTATTGGATTGATAGCCCTGAAAAAAGTCAAGTTCAATAAATTCTATTTACATATTTATGTGTGTGTAAATTATTGATGTATCATAAAATGCATGTTTTGTCTTCCTTTATCAAATAGTTATTATTACCAATCATGTGAATCACATCTTCACAGGGGATTAACCTGTCCCCATTAATCATGCTTTGGTATTTTTATCTTTAGACCGAAACAAGATAATATAATTGAATGCTCCTGATTACATTATTTATTATTGTTTGTCATACGGACTAAAAACATCTTAATTTAAATACTTTTATATGTGAGTTTTGCGGTTTTTTTAAGTGGGGTACATTATTTTAATACTTGCTCTACCCGCTGTAACGTGCCAATCTGTTAATTTCTCAATGCCAGAGCTCACTGTTCAAATGTTTTTGCTACTTCAGACGCTTTAAAGTTGAGATTTTTATTTATTTATACTGGGTTTTTACAGATGTTCTCATTTACGTGAGAACAATCCAGTTATGAAAACTCAATTATTATACATAATTAACAAATGTAATTTGCGGTGACCTGACATACTAACCACTAAATACTTTTAAAAGTTTTACAAAATCAAAGATTCAATCAAAGATATAAAAAATAAATTGCAAAAAATCGTAAATGTGCCAACCTAATATAAATTTATTTTCTATCGATTTCGGTTTTTTTTTCTGATTTTATATTAGTAAATACCTTATAATGAACATCTTAAGGAGGAGCACCCAAATATGGCGCTAAATGTCAATTTGCAGGCTGCTGACGCAAACAATACAACATATAATTTATCTGTAATGATGAAAATCATCCTACTGTAATTTTTGAACTTATGTCTTACCAAAATGTCTGATAACATGTGCAACTTAAAAGCCAGTGAAATTCCAGTACGTATTTCTCATATATAGAACTTAAAAGCCAGTGAAATTCCAGTACGTATTTCACATATGTAGAACTTAAAAGCCAGTGAAATTCCAGTACGTATTTCACATATGTAGAACTTAAAAGCCAGTGAAATTCTAGTACGTATTTCACATATGTAGAACTTAAAAGCCAGTGAAATTCCAGTACGTATTTCACATATGTAGAACTTAAAAGCCAGTGAAATTCCAGTATGTATTTCACATATGTAGAACTTAAAAGCCAGTGAAATTCCAGTACGTAGTAACTACCTGTGTAGAATTTATAGGTAAATAGTTCATAGGTTTTCTTGCGTTAGCTTTGCGTTGTTATACACAGTTTGTATTTTTGAGTGCTCCCCTTTAATTCAGTCGAAAGTAACCGGGACCTGTTAAGATTTTCATTTTTATTTATCTAACAAATTTTATTTATCTACAAATATACATAATCAATAGACAAATGTATGTTGGGATAATCTTGGTTTTCTTAACACTCGGTTGCTAGTATGGAGGACTAATATATGACCAATGAATGTGTACTTTTATTAGAGTCATTTTAATAATTCCCACTATGGTATCATTGATTTAAATTTGGAGATTGTTATCTCCTCTAGATCAATGTGACCTTTAATAGAATGTACCGCTTTGCAATGCCGAATATGTAAATTCTATAAATGGGTACACTGTACACTTCTATGTTCTTTGCAGAATGTGGGCGATACAATATTTTTGCATGTAGGCAACCCGCCGAACTTAAAACCACATTAAAAGTAAATCATTTTACAGTGCTTATGATTATAATAATAATAGTTCATTTCTATAGGCAGTTTTGTGAAGGTTCATCTCGAGTGCACTTTACATTAACTAACCTAACTTTTAATACAATTTGGAAAACAACAGATATACTATATACATATATGCAAATTAAAACTATCACTTAAAATATTCTTGAGCAGCAAAATCACTTACACCCACAATTGAACACCCAAAAACGTGACTAACCTTTCCAGTTGTCAAAAATAAACCACTGATCCAAAATGGCTGATAATGCTAACATATGATAAACATATGTGTACCAACATAACAAAAAAAAAATCGATAATCGAATGTACACAGCCCGCGAAAATTCAAAATTCACCTTTTCTTTTGAACACACCCCGTATTTATAAAAATGGCAATAAAATTTAAGTCATTGGGGATTAAAAACACATAAATTTTAAACTTATGTGCCTCAATTTTATTTGCCCAAATTTTATATCCTCTTTAAAAGTAACTAATTTTAAGAACAATCTGTACTATTAAAATCTAATCTAATCTATTAATCATGACCAAGATCGCCTTTAATGGGTGAAAGCCATAAAAAAAAACAGCATTAAAATCTGCCGACCTCAAAGTAAGCTGCCTATCACCCGGGTCTTGTCGGACACATAGTTTAGATATATATACTTACTTGGAGAACACACTTTATATGCATGCTTTTTGGAATATCAACATGCTGATGAGCATTCCATTAGCGAAAATATAATATTTCTATTTTTTAGTTACAGCATTTCAAAAGCATTTTTTTAACTGAACATACGAGATTTATAAATGTAATTCATGTTGAAAGTTAGTTATATAAGTACCTGCTGTTTTATTCTAACTCAAATATCCATCCAACTACCAGATGAGCATTCTACCCACTGGGAGATTCACCACCAAATCAAAATGTACTTTATAACTAACTAATCATCACGCCATTTAGCTGCAGTGATCGGCAGGGAGGAAGGACCCTCCAAACAATTCGGTCTCGGTACACAGTCCTTGCTTTATTCACATTCATATATACCCTTCCAGTGGCGGCTCATCCCCGACTTATTCCATTCACGTCATATGTTCTCCTTACACTCCTTTCTTCATTCATCCGCTCTACATGCCCAAACCATCCAAGCTTCCCTTTCTTAATCTTACTCATTATCCTCACATAAGCCTTGCATTCTTTGGGAATCTCAATATTTTTCACACAGTCATACATGTTTTTACCACATATACGCCTCGGGGATCTCATTATATATATATACGAACCTATTGGTACTCACAGATTATGTATCAAAATCCTTAGATAAAGGCTACCAAGTTGATTGCTCATACAATGATTTTTCGAAGGCTTTTGATACTGTAAATCATGACATCTTATTAAATATATTATATATTAACGATATCGCAGAGAGCATTCTGCATTCCAGGTTTCTTCTTTTCGCTGATGACCTAAAACTGTTCTTAGAAATATTAACTTTAGAAGACTGCAATCGACTCCAATCGGATATTGATAGAATCATTGATTGGAGTAAGAGAAATCAGATTGAGTTCAATATTTCTAAATGTTTCATTCTTTCTTTCACAAGGGCGTGTCATACTTGGTTTTACCGGTATAATATGAACGCCCGAAGTTTAAAACGTGTCTCCACTATGAAAGATCTTGGTATCGTGTTTGATAGTAGGCTGACATTTCATGCTCATATTGAAGTCGCCTGTAGTACTTCATTAAAAATGCTGGGTTTCGTCCTACGTACTTCAAGGAATTTTAAAGACACTCGGGTTCTCATAATTTTATATAACTCGCTAGTAAGGAGTAGGCTTGAGAGTGGGTCGGTGGTTTGGAGCCCACATCAGGTGAAGTATTCCCTCATGTTGGAAAGAGTTCAGAAGAAATTTTTAAGATTTCTTTATTTGAGGGAATATGGCTACTACCCGTGGCTCTATCCTAGCGACTTTCTCCTAGGTATGCTCGGAATGAACCATCTGCGGGTCAGAAGGGATGTACACATTGTGACACATTGTGACACATTTCTTCAGACTGATTCGCGGATGGTTCGAAAATTCGGCTGTCATGGAGAACATTCATTTCTATGTTCCCGATGGTTATCTCCGTCACCGACAGCATAGACTGTTTTATCTCCCGGCCTGCAGGACCAACTTGCCAATGGTCATGCCGGTGGGGAGGGCAATCTTGCTGTTAAATAGAATCACTTCGGATATCGACATATTTAGTATCAATGAAGTTGAATTTAAACGTAAAGCTTTGTTGCTACTTGCATAATGCCAGTATGCCTTGTATACAATTTACTGAGATTATGTATGTCTAACTTATTTTTTGTTTTAATTTTATTATTTTTTATAAGTAATTATTTTGGATGTTGTACATCCTATATCATCTTTAAAAATGCCTTAAAATGTAAATTTTGTAAAATTTTTAAAAAGAATAAACAGTTGAATTGAATTGAATTGAATTGAATTATGGCATTCAGTCTACTTTCATCCCTTCTCTGCCAGTTCCATGTGCCATACATTACAGGTGGTATCCGCACCCCATTGTAGACTTCTATGGACAATGTTTTGTTAGCCCCAGCCGCATTCAGTCCTCCATTTATAGAGTTTCCTGCATTTGCCCTTCTTCCAATATCCCTATCAGCCTTTCCATCTCACGTAAACATACTTCCCAAATACACAAACTTATCCATCTGCTCCAAGTATTCACCATTCACAACTATATTGCACACTGTTTTCATAATGTCTCTTTCAAATCCCATGGCTTTAGACTAACTTACATTCATACTTGGTTCATTCTAGATACGAGAGACTGTAGATCTTCTTTATGATAGCTTTAAAGTTATTTTTGAAAAAAAGTATCCATGGCCATGTATTTTTACAGCGTAAACGGTATATAACTATAAAAATAAAATAAAAATTATACAATAGAGCAATTAATGTTAAAGTATTAAGTTATCTTTGAGTCGTGTCTTTGTTGTCCTGAATAGATAAATAATAACAATATCTTTTTTTGAATATATTTTTCTTTTAATATATTATATTAATATTTATTTTGAATCAAGGCTTAATTTTATATATGCCCTTTATCATTTAGTTATTAAAATAAAACTAACAAATTTGGGAAAAACTAAACATGTCCAAAAGTTAAAAATACTCAGTTTTTACAGTTTTATTCTGCTTTAATAGCACGCGAGCGGTAGGTAACCTTAATGAAATGAAAGAAAATCAGTGTGGCAAGAATTTCATTTTAAACGAATGGCCTTCAATTCGATTCAAATCAAAATTTATTAATTAAAAATAACATGTTGTATATTTGCGTCACGTTCCAGAGTGGTAGATACTTTCAGTATCGCCCTGGTGAAAGACCACCATTCAGTATCGAAACGTTGCTTGAATTTGCTTTAGACGTGTTTGGTGACCAGATCCGAACAGCCTGATCTGAATAACCCACCTTCCTCTACCCCATCTCCCTCCCTCCACTACCTTCAGCCTCTAAAAAACCCAAAAAAACATCAATTTTCACACTATTATTATGTACATTACCTACTTGCTTTGGATTTTTATTTTTTTATTTGATCTAATTAACATTGACTCTTAACTTAACTCATGTTGAAGTTAATATATTTAAAAAAAACTTTTGGTTGAGAAAGGTCCATAGTCACACCCAGTGACTGTTTTCTCTAACTTGCGTTTGGACAGTGAACTCCCATAAAATTTCCAAATGTGCTTTATGAATTCAGCATCTATGGGGCTTTCTGTCCTAAGAAATAGTTCATACATTGTCATTCTCGTGGAGCATCAGCAGGAAACCGTGCTGAGCGTGCAATCCTTCGGAATTTACAATGCAACTGTGTGCACAGCTACATATATGAAGATTTGTTAAAAACAAATTTGAATGGAATAGTTTTTTTACAAGAATTGACAGATTTTTTTCTGTGATTATTGTATTTTAAGTCGTTGTTAAAATATGATATTTTTTATATTAAAAAAAAAATCGAACAGTGAAGTTTCATTCGTAAATTGCAATTTTCGTATTTGAAACTTTTTTTTATGTAACTTACGACATTATGTTATTCATTAGCCACAGATGTTTTAATGAATCACCACAATATGGAAAAGAGAAATGTAGTATTTTTTTATGTGGAAGGAATTTTTTCCTCACTTTTTTAATCTCCGATTGAACTCTCAATGAGATAGGCTGTATACTGCCACTGGTCACACTGCATAATAAAACCGATTAGTGACCGAGTGCTCCAAAGTGTCGAGGTTCAGTTGTATGCTAGCTAAGTCCTTCATCATTGCACAAGCAACATTTTTCACTTATAATGGATGGTGATAGGAGGAATTCAAATATTATCAGCTTGGGAATGTTTGTCATATTTTCAAAGTCAGCATTGAAAAATATTAATTGTCATTGAAATGTGCAAATTGATTAGCAAACACCTAGCATTGTACTGCTATTATAGCGTTATGGTGACTGTCTCACCTCAGTGATAAAAGAGACATTCAGTCTTAAAAATAGCTCATGCATAAATATATTTAATTAACTTACGCTTGTTATCAATTCTTATTTTGAAGTTCTTTTTCCACTGTTTTTTTTCTCATTAATTTAGCCCTTGTGAAATTAAAAATACAAGAGAATTTTTATACTTATACTGGAAGTTGAATGTTGATCCATATACAGTACCGCCACATATGCTTTTCTTGCATACAGCATGTTTCAAACTTGTTATTCGACTCCATAAATTAAATATCCGGTGAAATTAAAAAAAGTTTATTTTATATATGTAATATAATAAACGAACACCCTGTAAAACTTCAAATATTCAATTTTGATGGTTGTATAGATTTGTCCCTTTCTCGTCAATAACAATAGATTGGTTCAAGATAGACAAAAAGCGGTTTCTCACCAATACACACAACCCTATGTATATATATGTATATGTTGTTTGCATCAAGACTGAATGCTGTAGAAATGAGATCTCTGAGACGAATGTGTGGTAAAACCATGTATGATCGAGTGAAAAATGTTGAGATTCGTAAAGAATGCAAGGCTGATGTAAGGGTAGTGAGCAAGATTAAGAAAGGGACGCTTAGATGGTTTGGGCATGTAGAGCGAATGAACGAAGAAAGGAGTGTAAGGAGAATATGTGACGCGAATGTGAATGGAAGAAGAGGCCGGGGACACCCGAGGAAGACATGGCACGATCAAGTGAATCAAATACTCGAGTTGGGCCATGTCAGAAGTCGGAATAACAGAAGAGAATGTATGAGGCTTTGTATGAATGTGAATGAAGCAAGAAGTGTATGCCAAGATCGAGTTGTTTGGCGGTCCGTCCTCTCTGCCTACCCCTGCGGAGAAACGGCGTGATGGTTAGTTAGTATCAACTCTAATTGCGTAACCTACACTGCCTGTGTGTTTTTGCTCTTTTTTTTAAATCATTTTTCTTATTAACAGACATGGAACAATATGGCTTCTTCTCTTATTTTTTACAGTTATATTATACTAGCTGATGTACCCGGCGTTGCTCAGTCTTATGAATGGTTTGGAGGAAAGTTTTGAGGTTGTGATGTGTTACTCCTACACCTCACCCCTACTCCCACCCCTACCCCTACCCATACCCATACATTGAGGTATACAAATGAAGTAAACATCAACATTTGAAATATGGGCCACATGAATGAGGCCGATTGGCTGCATTGAGATAACACGGCCTGCAGTCAATTACAAGCGCTCGCCAGGTACGGATCTCCAAAGATTACTGCAAAATGCCTACATTACTGCACAAGTCGTTCTTGAAAAATAGAAAAAACAATGGTGTAACCTTTCATCGGTTTTACCATAGTCAATATACTGTAAATTCGCCTTTTTATTGCTAAAAAAACTCAAAAACCATCTCAAGTCAGTACACGCCGCTGGTACGAAATGCTCGAGCCCGCGGCATTGCGTTCTGTTGGTTCGCGGTCGGAAGGATTCGGGCTACATCGACACCCGCTTTACCCCCTTCAACTTCACGCGCGGGAACAACTTTTTAGAGTGATTTTGCTAGAAATGTTGCCTCTATTTATATACCTCTATGTGCCCATATCGCTACTTCCCATATATTTCCCTTTATTTTGAATGTCAACTGTGCAAAATTTCATCTAGAATCACCAAAATTATGCTTTAAGATGTCGGAAAGGAGAATGAGGGTGGTTTTTCGAAATCTCGTGTAGACAGTGACCTTCCTCTTGTTTTGAAGGTCAAGTGTGCAAAGTTTCATCAAGCTCGAATTAAAACTATAGATCAATATACAAAACAAACAAACACCACCCGGAACACTCTTCTTTATATACATTTTAACTGAAGTACCCGGCCTTGCTCAGGGTTGTGAATGGTTTGGAGTAAAGTTTTGAGGTTGTAATGTGTTACCCCTACACCTACCTAGTAATTTTCCTCTTATTTTAAACATCAAGTGTGCAAAATTTCATCGAGAAGTACCAAAATTCTGTGTTGAGAGGTGGGAAAGGGAGATGGGGGTGGTTTTTGAAATCTAATATACACAGTGACATTCTGCTTGTTTCGAAGGTCAGAATAAAACTTTAGATTTGTATACAAAACAATCAAACACCGCCCGCCCGGGACATTCTTCTTCAAATAATAGAAGATTAATATTATTATGTTTTAAAGCTCATGATGGAAATTATGTTGCTAGTTGGATTAAAGACACAATTTCACACAGAAAAGGGTGTGCAGAGTTGGCTGCATCCTTATTGACATGGAAACTTCAATCAGTATTATCAATTAATGATTATTTTAAAAATAAAACAAACACTTCGTTTTAAACCACTTATTTATTTTTATTCAATTTATTTTCTATAACTTATTGAAGTTTGTAAACCTCATTGTAATATTTTAATCATTGAAGAAGATAATATTAACACATCCCAAATGAACCACGAAACCGAAAAAACAACAGAAATTAAAAAGATTTCAGTCGCATCTGGGACTCGAACCCAGGACCTCTAGACTCTATCCAGATTGCAATTGAGTTCGTGATGAAACTTTGCAATCATCATAAGGATAGCAGCCAATAATATGGGATTTATAAAAAATGGAGGATAATATTAACAAATCTTGAACTTGAAGTATGATATCGGTGTAAATGGCGTAAATTGAACTGGTCTCATTAGCTAAGTTGGTTAAGCGGTTACCCCGGATAGGTAGAGGTCCTGGGTTCGAGTCCCAGATGCGACTGAAATCTTTTTAATTTCTGTTGTTTTTTCGGTTTCGTGGTTCATTTGGGATGTGTTAATATTATCTTCTTCAATGATTAAATAAAATTTACTTGCGCACGCCGGGATTTGAACCCGCGACCTTCGGATTCGTAGTCAAGAGCCACATATTTTTAGCCAGTAACATATTTATGCTCATAACTCTATATTTAATTGAAAAGTTTAGAAAAAAAAGAAAATTGGTGGTTTAAAACAAAGTGTTTGTTTTATTTAATAGATATGTCAAACCACAAAGAATTGCTTTCTATGAAAATGAGTATTTTGTTTATAGATAAAGCTTATTGGACCCAAGAACGACCCCCCCACTGCTGTCCAGGAGAAGGTGCTCAGCCTCATCCAGTGCTGGGCCGATGCCTTCCAGCAACAGGCTGATCTTTCCGTAAAAAACCTTCACTTCTTAACCCAAAACTTCCCCACACAATGTAATAATATCACTTATCAAAACATGAACAATTGAATACATATTAGCGGACATTACACGTACGCTTCAGAGTAAAGATCATATCACGCTTCATTTCAATACGTGCTCCGAAACATATGTGTAAGGGCAAGCGACGCGCAGTCCGATCGCCCAGATCTTTCGTCAGTCCAATGCAGCGTTTTTGTCATTGATTTGGCATGCTATGCCTTTACACATAATCCTTTGAGCGCATGCTGAGCATTTGTTTTGTTTTTATTGGCTTTTCACTGACCGTTTATGGAAAATCAAAAGCAAAGAATTTTGTACCCCCCATAACCAATAGTAACTTAAAAAATCGGTCAATTTTAGAATGAAACATTGCAAGTAAACTATTTGAACTTTTACTGTTCATAAGTAAAGTAATTTTTATAATCTTGTAGGTAGTTATGACATGACGTAATTCTTTAATTGGTAAATGTCCACATCGATATTGATGTATATCTTATTATATCTATGGTCAAAACTGTAGCAAAACTTTTAAACCTTTACGACGTATGACTCATACCACCGCACTTCGCTCCGATCTCTGAGAAATCTCTTTACACGTACACTTCCGTGCGGAGGTACGTCGATCAACGCATCGGCCTGCGATTGAAATGTGCTGATTTTTTTAAAATTTATTTTCCGTAACGTTTCAGCCGGCAGGCCAATGTGGCGTATCGGTGGGTGTTTCGGCGGGCGTTTTCGAGTAAAATCTGAGGAGCGCGGTCGGAAACGTACTTGTGGAAGACGCTAATAAGTTCATTATACGAGTCAATATAATAGTCTCTCAAACAATTCATTTTAAAATACATATATATAATATATACGTAGGTGTAATGTTGAATGTATTTCCAGGGTGTGGTGACAATGTACCAAGAGTTGCGAACCAAAGGAGTACAGTTCCCAATGACAGACCTGGACACAATGGCCCCCATCTTCACACCACAGAGGGTAATAATAAAATTAAAATACTGTTTCGAATTTGCTATTATTATTGCTGCATTATATTTTGTATGCTGGTTTTTATCACTGAAAAATCACAGATATGCTTTGAACAATTAAAAAGATTTAAAAAGCAATATACAGGTAGGTACCTAATTTTAAAGAATTGTATGGCTTGGCATTAAAATGTAGACATTTAATAAATTCCGACTACATTTTTTCATTACTATGACAACAAAAATCGAGAAATAATATTGGTATATTGAGTTACGAATGACTGCGAAAAAACCTGTAAAAATATATATGTATTTTTTTTTACCTGCCTCATAAATATGTACCATATACAAACAAAATACATAAAAAATCTCGTAGTGACCATTTTGTGGGTTATGATAGGAGGGGTTGATATATTTTTTTACATGGTTCTAACATTGATATCTTTTTCATTTTATTTATTATTGACATGTTGCATCACCAAAAGATATTAATCGTTTGTTTATTTCAGAGTGTGCCAGAAGACATAGTGGACGGAGTGGGCGGGGTAGGAGTGGTAGGAGTGGGCGGGGTAGGTGCGGGAGACGCCGTGAGCGCCTCCCCGCAGCGCGCCCCTGTCTCCCCGCAGCCCCGCCAGCCCAGGGAGACACCGCCTGGATCTATCGTAAGGCCCTCACATTTCTTATTGCTTTATAGTCACTACGGCTATGGTACATTGAGTACATCACATCTTCTTGCATTGAACCTGACATAATATATGGACGGTAACAAACATTTTCGGATGTACAAATAGCAACTTTGCATAATAATAATAATTGGATTATTTGTATAGCGCCATTTTTGTGAAAAATCACCTCGGTGGCGCTGTACAAATATTACTTCATATTCTCTATCTAATTACAGTGAAACCCGTATTTTACGTCCCCGGATTTAACGTTTTCCCGCCAATTACGTGTTATTATTTCAGTCCCGATGTATTTTAGTACATTTATTACCCGATTTTTACGTTTTTTTCCCGCAATTTACGTCGAAAATATTCAAAATGTGTGATTTACGCGCGCTTGACAATGAGTCGGCGCAGAAGACACATGTTTATCTGTCGTGCCGTGTTTGGTCGGCCTTACGGTGCGAATCGCCGTGATTGGCCGCCCACTTTCAATTTTAGCTATCTGTGCCGTGATTGGACGCGCACATGACAATGCGCCGGCGCAGTTGTCATATTTTTATATTTTATTGGATCATATTATAGTACCAGTACCTGAAGAAGTGTCATCTGATGAAGAAGAGATAGTGATCCCAACAAAAGAAGAAGCAACCAAGTACATTGAGGGTCTTAAAACCTATTTTTCGAGCATTCAAAACGAAACTTTTAAATGTATATATACAATTGAAAAAGAATTAGAGAAAAAAAAATTAAACAAACTAATCTACATGATTTTTTTAATAATATATGAAATATTTTTTCAATACAAAAAAATTCAACAAATATGTTTTTTTAATAAAAAAAAATTAAATGTTTTTTTCAATACTCAACTAATCTACCTACATGATTTTATTTTTATAAAAAATAAAATATGTATTGTTTTTTCAACCAAAAAAATTAACAAAAATTATTTTTTTTATGAAGTTGTTTGTTTCATTTCCCCCGATTTACATTTTTCCTCCATTTAAGTTTTTTTTTTCAGTCCCTTGAAAAACGTAAAATAGGGGTTTTACTGTATATACAAACAGATACAGAAAAACATACTTACCTGGCTTCAGTTTTATTAGAAAATTTAAGCTTAGAGAAAATATGATTCTCCGAATTTGCTAACCATCTCTTAGAAACAGACCACACATTCAATAAAAATACAGGCACTAGTTTACTACATAAAAATGGAACCGGCATTCGACTGGATAACTTAGAGGCATTAGAAATAAGGAAAGCCAAAAACACTAATAGTAGACTCATAAATAATCAAATAAATTTAAATAAAAGTCCAATCCTTAAATTATTCCCAATAAACAAAGTACACACCCTTCCAGGTCAGCAGGTACCTGCTGATCTCCCACCCTTGGCCCTTCACTCGCCTGTTTGTATCAATCTATAACACATGTGCATCTTAGTTCATAGTTTAGTTGTATACTGCCCTGAAGAAACCCGGTCGGCTAAAGTATAAATAAAAGTGATGTAAAACAAAGTTATTGTTTTATTTTTTAAATTATATGTTTTTCCTTTTCTAAGAGCTGTTTAATGTTTTGTATCTATATTTTTATTGTTTTTGAACCCTGATGGTCTCCGTAGTCGAGGGGTAAAGCTTTCTACTATGAATCCGAAGGTCGCGGGTTCAAATCCTGGTAAATTAAATTTTTAATTAATTTGTGTTGTTTCACAATTAATTAAAAATAATATATAGTATATTTGCGCACATTCCAGAGTGGAAGATACTCTCGGTATCGCCCCGGTGATAGATCACCATTCCGAATTGAAACGTTGCTTGAGTGACCAGATCTGAATAGCCAGGTACTTCCCCATCTCCCTCTTCCCCATCACCTTCTCTTCCCTACTACCTTCAGCCTCGCAACGTATCCCAATTGGGGATGCCATTGTCTCACTGGCTCCAGACGGTTAGGAGCAGTTGCGACTCTTGTGCGGTATTAAAATAAAACCGTTAAATACATACATAAGCACTGCCAGTTTGGGTGTCTTTTTTTAGTTTAATGAACTTTGCAAAAATACAAAAAGTAATTTTGCAAAATATTTGGATCAGCATCTACCTTTACCCTTACAGTTTATTGAACCAATGTTTTTGAATTAATTTTTTTCTTCGGGTTACCTATTTATATTTCAATTTTACTCTTTTTATTGTTTGAGAAATGCCAAAGAACAACCGATGTAAAAACATAGAACGACATTTACGTGACCAGATCTTCACTTTTTTTTATTGTCTTTATAGGTCCACCTGTCCCCGAGCCAGGTCAACAAACTGCACAGCGACTTGGCCGTGGTGCAGGGCAACATGGCTGTCATGGGTGACATGCTCAACGAGATGACCTCCCCCCAGGGGTCGGAGCACCATGCCAGCGACCTGGAGCTTTTGCAGGTCAATTTATGCATTCTGTACTAACTTTACTACCCCACCGCGCCCGAGACTACAACACCCTTTTTCATTTTAAATAATTGATGTCTATGGAACTAACAAAAAACATTATTGACATTCATGCCTGATGATGTATCATCAGTGCTACAACCCTAAGGGAGTCTTGACCGCCCCAGACTCATTCTATTTCCCTACAGTTTATTATGTCTAAGGCTGTGCTTGGTCTCCACACCATCCAGCCCCTATGCTTAAGCCTCCCAACACTTTTGTTGAGTGTTAGACTATATTGCACCCCCGGGAGAAGAATGACTCATTTGTAAATAACATTGTTTTCTGGGAAACACATTTAAACTGTTTATCAATATGGAGACAGTTTACATAGTCCCCGTAAGCATTTAGGCCGTAGTCTCATTGTGCTATCTTCCATTTTACCTTATTCCTTTGACAGTAACCCAGTTCCTTAAATAAAGTTCACCAGGGTTGTCATTGGATAATTGGGCTATGTCTCTTGATTCCACAATATGTCTTTCCAGGTAGCTGAGCCTTCTTCTCATCGAGGTGGGACATTGCCACCATAGGTGAATTGGAGTCCCTTCATCCTCTTTATATTTCCTGGATCTATTGGTGTTTTCCACTTATAACAGCTCCATATGTCTCCTGAGATGGCAGTGTCCCGTTAGTAGTCCTTATATTGGACTTAAGTTGTGGCCTAAATTGTAATTATAGTAACAATTATATGAGTGAGTGTTGACTTATAGAAAAATAACACCTTTTCCATAAAATTATCATTCACCTAAGTTTAGAGTTTTCAGCACTCCTTCGCCCTGCGAGCTTATCATAGAGACTCCTCCTTCATGGTGGGCTTTCTTCCTCTCTTGCTATGTGTAGCAGCAAAGCCATCCCAATCTTTGTTTTATGTTTTTTTTTTCATATATATTTATTAGTCATAATTAAGAACATTGTTTACATGGTTATAGCAAACGTGTATTTAAGTACAATTTTCATTTTTTATTAATAAATAATCCTTTTAGTTTCCTTTTTTCAAATTTAATACCTCCCTAATTGAGAAATTCTCGTGTTTAGGGAGGGAGTACTAATATTTATTGTTCATATTTAATTTCTATAGTATTAACATGAACTTGAGGTTCTGGTGACTATACACTAATTTAAAATATAAAATAAAATAAAAGGAATTTTTTAGTAATTCAATATATCTATATAATGTATGTATATAAACATATATACATTTTTTCCAAGTGAACTTATAATATACACCTAAAATTAGTTTCTTGTAAAATGTATTTTAAGTTTTTTCTTAAAAAAATCATAATTTTTTTCATCTTGTATATCTTTGGGAAGTTCGTTAAAACATTTTATGGCAGAATATGTGTAACGGTGTTGAGCTGTTGTTGTATTGAGTTTAGGGATTATTATTTGTCCTGTGGTTCTCGGCCTGGTGCTCAATGACTCTAATTTTAGATTTTCTTTATGGATTTGAAGTAATGAATTTTTTTTGTATATTGTATTTAAATCTAAGACTTTAAATTCGTTGAATAACTCACAGGTGGAAAAATAAGATGGCTTTTTTAGAATTATTTTAATCAGTCTTCTTTGGACTATTTCCAATGGGGTTAAGTTAGTTTTAAACGCTCCTCCCCAGCCAATTATTCCGTATTGTAGAATTGATTGTGCTAAAGCATAGTAAACCTTCAGTAGCATAGATTTTTGTAAAATATTTCTTAGTTTGAGGAATATATAGTATAGTTTTCGAATTCGTTTAATATTTTGTGCAATATGTTCTGTCCATTTTATGTGTTGATCTATTGTTATTCCCAAATATTTTATATGATTCTTTTTTGTCAATGTAGAGCATTTGGGTGAATTGCAGTTATCAGGATAATTTTTACAAGAGCTATGTATAATAATTTTGGAATTTGTTGAATGATGGTTTTTGTCCGATAGTGTAAATGTCATGAAGTAAGTTTTGTCCGAGTTTAAGGATAGGTAATTGTCATCCAGCCATTGTTTCAGGTTGTTTATTTCAATATTCGCACTTCGATAGGCTTCTTCCCAAGTTTTTTTTTCTATCATTAAAACTGTGTCGTCAGCAAAAGATATAATTTTTCCTATTTTTGGGACACCAAGCATGTCATTTACGTAAATAATGAACAGTATTGGTCCCAGAACTGTTCCTTGGGGGATTCCAAATTCTGAATAGGTGGGTTCGCTCAATATATTATTAATTTTTACGTGTTGGTGTCGTTTATGTAAATAACTTTTGAACCATTCTTTTACGGTTCCTTTAATTCCAATATTTTCTAATTTTTTTATTAGTTTCTTATGGCATATGCTGTCAAATGCTTTCCTCAGGTCGATGAATATACTTAAACATTTGTTTCCCGAGTCGAGAGCATTATATATTATAGAGGTTAATTTCGCGATTGCATCTTGTGTGCCCAATTTTTCTCGGAAGCCGAATTGGTTATCATTAATCACTTTATTTGATTTGATGTGCTTAGTTAATTGTGACTTTACGACTTTTTCAAATATTTTAGCTACGTTTGATACAATAGATATGGGACGATAGTTTGAGATGTCGGATGCAATCCCTGATTTGAATATAGGGGTTATTATTGTATTTTTATATGTTTTTGGGAAAATTCCTTTTTGTATGCTGTTATTAATGATGTGTGTAATCGGTTTTGATAAAAATTGTCTCATTTGTTTTAATAAATTAACTGAGATATGGTCGAAACCAGGGCATGCGGACGCTCGTAAGTCCATTATTATTTTTTCTATTTCTTTTTGGGTGCATCTGTCAAATTTCTCGAAGACTTTGGGGTAAGTCTGTGCGGTTGTAAATAGAGTATTTTTTGGTTGGTTATTGCCAATTTTTTTGGCTAGATTCTCTCCGACTTTAGCGAAGTAGTTATTAAAAATGTTTGCAATTTTAGCTGGCTCTTTTTTTGACTCTATTGTTTCGTTATCATGTGTTATTTTATCTATCTGTTTACTTTTATTACCCTTGCCTATGATGTTATTGATTGTAGCCCAGACTTTTTGTTATCTTTACCACTGGCTTCAATTTTTTCCTTAAAGTAATTTTCTTTTGTTTTTTTAATCAAGTTTGTGAGATTGTTTCTATATTTTTTATATAATTGTATTAATTTATAATCATTGGGTTGTTTAGGGTTTGATAAAATAGCTTTTCTTTATTTCTTATTGAAATAACTATTCCATGAGTTATCCATGGTTTTATTTTTCTATGTTTTGATTTTAGTTTGACAGTTTTATGATTAGTTGCACTTGTTATGTGTTTGCGAAGTATGTTTTCGAAAGTGATCGACGATTTTTCGGGATCTTCGGTTCTCATTGTTTCCTCCCACTTTTCCAATTTCAATTTTTGTGCTAAAAGTTCCATGTTTAATGTGTTTATATTGTATTGCTCTATTGGAGTTATGGAAAAAGATTTTTTTAATTTTAAATCGAGAACTAAAAAACAAGTATAGTGATCGGTTATGCTAGTTTTCCAAATGATAGGTGTTATTTGTGAAGTTTTGTCAGCCTGTGTCCAAAAGTGATCAATACACGATGGGTTTTGTCGAGGTACAACTCTAGTGTAATCGTTTATACATGAAATGAAGTTCATTTCAGCCATCATATTAAGCAGGTCATTTTTTTCGACGCTATTTGAGTTTTGACCTATGTTTAAATTGAAGTCCCCTGTCACTATAGTATTTTGACATTTGTTATTGTTGATCACATTTTTGAGGTTCTCTATAAATTGTCGAGTTTTCGATCCGTGTGTTCGGTATACAGCAATAATCTGATGAAATTGATTATTAACTTTTATTTGTAATGCCAGGCAATTTGTAAGAGTCATATTTATTTCTTTATACGTTATATCTTTATGTTTTTGGTGTATGTATATAACTATACCACTATTTTTATTAATGTGTGTTTTCGAGGTAATACATGTAAAGTTCGGTAATTGTTGTAAATTGTCTGAATTTATATTATTGAGATGGGCCTCCGTCAAAACTATACAATCGAGTTCAATATTTAAGAGATTAAGTGTGCATAATAATTCATTCATGTTTTTATGGACACTTCTTATGTTCAAGTGCATAATTATTAATGAGTTTGTTGAGTTTTTAAAAACAAGGTTGCATTGCTCAACATTATTACATATTTTTTCTGTTATATTATAGGTTTTATCTAATTCATCAATAAAAATATTATTCATCATAACTTGTCGACATTCTTATGTAAAATATTTGAGTATGTATACAAATATATTATCATGTATGTTATGCTGTAGGTGAGGAAAAATTCATTATTTGTAATATCGTAATAAAGTAGCGGTACTGTTATAATATTGTTGTATGTATTAGAAGTAATGCAACTCGACCGGGCGTTGTTTGACACTAAGTAGGTACTACGAACTTGACCTGGAATTATTAAACAGGGAGCCAACGTTAGCATGTTGTGAACTGAATATGTATTAATAAATTTCTTACTTAATATTTTTAATGAGTGGGGCATTTTATGTGTAGTTAATTTGCTGGTAGGCATATTCCGTCATCTTCTTCACATAGTAACACTTAATGTCGTTAGCTCGGTGGGCTGGATTCATCTTTCCTTTTTTTTTTTCATTCGAGGAAGAACAGTTAAAACATGTCGATGCTTCCTTTTTGTTCGGGCAATTCGACAATCTATGATCTTGTGCGCAGTGGAGACATCTGGGCGATTCCATTTTTTTTCTGCACTTATTTGCGGTATGCTCAAACCACAGACAGTGGTAGCATTGGGATAATGGGTTAGAATCTTCGACGTGTATTCGCATAAATCCCAGGTTTATTCTTCCTTTTTCTATTAATAATGTTCGCATTTGGCCGGTAGTTTCTAGGACGTAATTAGATAGATTATCACTTTTTCTGTTTTTTAAATTTGCCCTTATTATAGGCAAATGTTTGCTGTCTTCTTGGATAAGATGTCGGACGTCTTCATTTTGGTCTATCAGATCTTCATTAAAATCTTTAATGTTGTAATCCTTGTGGATTCCTTTGATGATTACATTAGGTTTACGCTTCTTTATTTCCGTTGCTGTTATGTTGTTGTTTTCTTTTTTGTTGATTTCGTTCATGATTATGTCAACATCCTTTTTTTTGAGGCAGGAGATGATCACATTGTTATTATTTGATTTCTTAATTCCGGTAACTTCAATCCCCAGTTTCCCAACTCTTATTTGTTTTTGAATATTTAATTTTATTTGGTCTGAAGTTTCATTATTTTTAGAGGTGATTTTCACTGTATGTAGATCTTGCTTTGGTAAGGTTGGTTTTTCCTTCTCGGTAACGCTTGCATATGTTCTTTTGTCGCGTATAACAGTTGTTTCTGGAGGTGATTGGTTAACGATCTTCTCATAGGTCATTAATTTCCCTTCAAGTATTCCAACTTCAGTTCCGACGTCAATCATTGCACTTGAAAGGTTTGACATTTTTGTCAAAAGCTTAGCCATTTGGTCTTTAGTAATTTTTAGAGCTGGGTCCGTAATGGCACTGTGGATGCCATCAATTAGTTCTTTTGCTATGTTAATTGATAGGAGGGCGTTATTGTTAATACTCATTTTGGTAGCGCGTGACAGCCCTGTTCTGACCGCCTGCCGACTTTACCGGTACAACAGCCCGCGTACGTTGTGGAACTGGCAGATGTATATTCATATATTTTATTTTATATTTATTTCAGTTAATTTATTTTTAATGATTTTTTTAATTCCAGGAGCTGCACGCTACCCTGCAGGCCATGCAGGCACGTCTCGTCGAACTGATTGGCAAGATCTCCGATGACAACCTAACGGGCGAGCTGCTGCGGGTCAATGACGAACTCAACTCCCTCATGCTACGGCACCAGCGCTTCTCCAAGAACCGCGCCGCCACGCCCTCTGCCGTGCTGGCTGCCGCTATTGGGGCTCCTCCTGCGCAAAGTATGGCAGCAATTGCTTTTTAGTATCTTTAGAACCTCCGTCACATTTGAACTCTGAAACAGGCCAAGAATCGGTTAACAGGGACCGTCCTAATATCAATAATTCAAAATAGTGCTGATCATCAACCAAATGTGACAGGGGTTGAAAAATTCAACCTAAGAACATCCCAACCTAACCCATCATCTCTTCCCTTCAAAGAAATTCATTTAGCTATTGAGTTTTATATTTTCTTCACTAATAAGTAGAGACCTGAAAATTTCGCAATTATATATATATATATATATAATGTGACTTTTGCCAATTTCATGCAATTTTCAGATAAAAAATGCGAATTTTTGTAGTATTTCTTTGTCTATGGTTTCGATAAGTATGAATGGCCATAAAATGGAACATACCAAAATAAAAGTTTCTTTTTTATGCAAAATACCAAAAAGGTAACAATATCACGTTTGTTGCAAATTGCCACCACTTTTGCAGAAAAATAACACTGCTTTTCTCAAAAATAATGCGAATTTCGCCAAAAATAATACGAATTTCACTGAAAAATAACAAAACTTTTCTCAAAAAATAATGTGTCATTTTCAGGTCCCTACCAATAACGAATTATCAAAAATATTAATTATTAACTGTGAATAATAATGAAATGCTGAAAAGGAAAGTTGGGAAGGGGGTCAAAAACAATATTTCAAATAAAGATTTTTATTTTATTTTTAAAGTTGGTTATTCCTATCTGAACTTAACTATAGCCATTTCAAGCAACTTTTTAATTTCGAATGGTGGTCTTTCTTCAAGGTAATACTGTAGTCCATCTTCCTCTGTGGGATGAAGTGTAAAATGTTCAGCATGTTATTAACTAACTAACTAATCATCTCCAAGAATCTCCATCTTGGCACATACACATTTGTCTCAGAGATCTCATTTCTACAGCATTCAGTCTATTTTCATCCTTCATCTGCCAGTTCCATGCCACACTGCCATACATCAGGGTTGGTATCAGCAGTTCATTGTGGACTGCTAGCTTTGCTTCTTTGGACAACTTTTTGTTTGCGTCAACCGTGTTCAGTCCTCCGTTAATGGAGTTTCCTGCATCCACCCTTTGAATATCCATATCAGCCTTTCCATCCTGCATAAACATACTTCCCAAATACACAAAATCATCCATCCGCTCCAAGTATTCATCATTCACAACTATATTGCACACTCTTTTCGTACTACACCATGACTTTAGACTTACTTACATCCATCATTAGCTTATTCTTCATAATAGATAGAGGGACTGTAGATTTTCCATACTGTTAGCAATCAGTACCGCATCATCAGCATACAATAGGCAACATACTTGCAGATTACTAATTTTCGCGCCCAAGTCCACCTCTTTCAATTCATGCATACAATTGTATAGATGTTTTATTTTGTTCAATTATACGTGTGGAATAATCTAAATTTAATAAACAATATATTATGGTCCACGCCTGGTTTCAAATCCACAACCTCCGGGTCCGGAACACGGAAGCTTATCTTTCCTTAGCTAACTTGTCTTTTCTTATATGATTCTTTTCTTTTTCCAGTTGCTAAACCCAGTGATGATTCTCTCATAGATCTTCTCAGCGACCAACCTCCAAACATGGCCGCTCTAAGTAAGTGTCAATATCTATTTCTTAAATTTCTACCATTTTTGACATTATTTTCATCATAATTCCATGCTTCTCTCACTGTCCTGTGTTTAATTTATATTCTTTGTCTGTATATTTGTAGGTATCGGTGAACTCCAACCGATAAAGCCCACAACCAAATCTGATAAGGATGAGTTTGACATGTTTGCCCAGTCTAGAAATCTCACCTACGAATCCACTAAGAATGGGTAAGTTTGTAGCATTTATTTTCACGGAATAGGGGCAGTCTGAAATGTTTTTCTTAAAATTGTTATTTTTCCTTTGTTTCCAAAACTATTAACCCTTTTAGACCTAAATTAAAACTGGCAGTGGTAAAATCTATTTTATGTCCTTATAAAAATATTCATTTTGACCTATTTTTCTTTCAGTCCTAGACATAAATTTTAAACCAAGTGTCAATCCTGGGAACCCATTTTACTTTTAGATCTAGTGTCAAACCTAGGAATTAATGTTATTTTTACATCGGGTGTCAATCCTATCAACTAATTTTATTTTTACACCTACGCTCGCTGCTCCCAATGCTACTGAGCAACTGAGCCGAAATTTAGCCTCTAATTCTCGATCAAGTTAGGAGATCGCAACAACTGGATTAAGCTCTGCTCAACAAAGGACTGATTATAAAAGTATCAACAGTGAAAAATTACAGCAAAATGTCAAACTTCATTTGGTTCTCGCATTATTTTTTGTATTGCATATTGCTAATTTTATTATCATTTTTAGTAATAAATTAATATGGACAGCGAAGATGAAAATATTATAGATATACTTATTAACTCACGGTCAGGTCAGACAAGTCTGATGCGTCTAACAGACTGGTTGAACCTTCTGGTACGAAAGCAGCTAAATATGGGGAGAGAGCTTCCAATGTAGTGGGTCCACATTGTTGGAATGACCTTCCATTTGGTTTGAGGTCAGAAAGCAATTTCGAGACCTTTAAGAAAAGTCTAAAAACATGTATATTCAAAAGGGGATACAAACTTTAACAAGATGTAAAGTGCCCTTGACGTATTTTTAGTCATTAAACATCCTAGTTACGTCAATCCTAGGAACTAATTTTATTTTTACACCTAGCGTCAATCCTGGGAACTAATTTTATTCATTCTTTCGTGAAATTGGTTTGCAAGATCTATAAGTAAATGGTAGGCTTCAGTTGCTTTACAATATTATTATTACAAATGGGTTGATTTTTTCTCTTTCCAGGAGTAGTTACGCAGACAACACAGATGCCGGCCAAGTGAACGTAGGTTTAGCAGCGCTCGCCCAGTCCCGGCCCACTGCCGGCCAACCTCAAGTAAACCAATCGTTTCAATTCATTCAACAAATATTTTTCATTTATCAGTCATGTTTTTTTAGTATTGTCTGGAATGCCTCCATTTTGTTGTCCGCTTCAAAGTTCTTTCATTGGCTGTCGCCTTGTCGGTGTCAATTTTACTACTTAAATGTTTTGGGATCAGATTTTAAGATTTAATTAAAGCAATGCTTTGTTTGAACCACGGTTTTATTTTATTTATTAAATAATTAATGTTATTTAATTCCAATACTTATTTTGCTAGCAATTGTATTTCATATAAATAATAATATTGTATGTGAAAAATTCACTTACGAAGTGTGTTCAAAAGAAAAGGTGAATTTTGAATTTTCGCAGGCTGTGTACATTCGATTATCGTTTTTTTTTTTGTTATGTTGGTACACATATGTTTATCATATGTTAGTATTATCAGCCATTTTGGATCAGTGGTTTGTTTTTGACAACTGGAAAGATTAGTCACGTTTTGTTTTTTCTTCGATTTTTTTACTAAAAAAAATTTTAGTAAAAAAACGAAAAACATCGATTTTTTGAAGAAATGCTGATAAGGACATAAAAAACAAAGCGATTCTAAAATTTCACTTTAATCGGACTGATGATGCCCCAGAAAACGGCTATCAAGTTCCGACCAAAACTAGGAAATTCCTCCATAGGATTAACAATTATTAACAATTTTTTTCTAAAAAGAATCAAATTTTTTGAAGAAGAAGAAATGCTGATGAGGATATAGAAAATAAAGCAAATCTAAAATTTTACTTCAATCAGACTGATGATGCCTCAGAAAACGAACCTAAATAAAAAATCGAAGAACACCCAAAAACGTGACTAACCTTTCCAGTTGTCAAAAACAAACCACTGATCCAAAATGGCTGATAATGCTAACATATGATAATCATATGTGTACCAACATAACAAAAAAAAAATCGATAATCGAATGTACACAGCCCGCGAAAATTCAAAATTCACCTTTTCTTTTGAACACACCTCGTATTTAAACATTTTAAATACAAACACAAGAAGACGGGATATGTAAGGGGTGGGGTGTGTTGCGGACTGAGTGGTTTAATACAGAGTATTTGTTTAATTTAGTCTAATTATGGCAATATGTATTTTTGGTTTCACGGGTGTTCTTCTGACTTATCTTTCGCAGCTGAGGCTGAAATTTTTTGGATTTTATCCTTACAGCTTTCTAGAATTCTTGACTTTATTGTATGTATTTTTATTGTTGTAGAAACTTTAATAATTTCCAAAACATCATAATTTGCACAAGTATTTGTAATGCAGTCGAACCCTCTTAAGAAGTTTTCTGAGGGACCTGCCAATAAAAACATCTTGAGAAATAAATATATTTTCTCGTAATATGGTACTAAAAAAAATATGTGAAAAATGCAAAGTTATACTATAACGGGCTCTAGAGATGGGTACTTTAGAGCTCATTGCTTATACCTTGCATTTGGTTATTCCCGATGCACAAAACCTTATGACAGTCATTTTGCAAACAGGTTTTATTGGGCCTATTTAGAACCGGAATAACAATAAAGGAGCCGGCATGGCCGATACACAAAATAGCGGTATTTTTATTGGGCATATTAAATTCTGACAATTATATTTTGAGCTGTAAAACTTTTTAAAGGGTAATAAAACTGTTGGGAGAACATATTTTCCAACTTCTTAGACGGGAAATCTTCTCACACAGGAAAAAAGTGTGTAATTTTTATGGAAATTCTTCAGGACTGAATAAACAGGACTTTTAATTATTTCTAATTTTGAAACTGTCAATTCATGGCGGAATTCCATTTTAAAATTAATTTTTTTGATTAAAAAAATCTTTGTAATTTTTTTTCCACTTATTTATTTTTGACCGGACCGGTTTCACCCTATCACGGGCATCGTCAGACTGGCACAATTAAAACTAAATCTATGGTATATATAGCATCGATGTCAGGAGTGAGTCCCCCTGCCTTCTAATATTGTTTTTATTTATGACTTGAAATTTTTTTTATTGATGACGTTACTGTTTAAAAAACTAATTTCGGGTTGGTTTATTACCCTCTGGATGCAAACCAGTAAGGTTATACTATAATGGATATATTAGAGAATGGATTAAATATTGAACAGTATGATAGATTTAGTTTTAATTGTGCCAGTCTGACGATGCCCGTGATAGGGTGAAACCAGTCCGGTCGAAAATAAATAAGTGGAAAAAGTTACCACGGTTTTTTAATTAAAATAATTCATTTTAAACAGGACTTCTTAGGCGGCAAAACATATTAAACGAGAACTTCTTGAGCGGGTTTGGCTGTATTAGTTTTTCCCACACAGGGTGTCTGATACTTGATCGCAAAATGTAATTGAAGAGGTTTTTACAAACAAAACAGTTGACGTGAATGTACTATCAATTATCAACAGTTGCCGGAATGGTATAGGCAAAGGACCAACATGGAATACATATTCCGTTATCTAGCCTAGTGCAGATGATTTTTTTAATCCTTTTTTATCTCTGTGATGTATTAAAATTGATTCTATGTATATTCACATGGAATGTTTTTTCTTGTAATTACCACCTGCATGCTGAAATATTTAGCTTTAAGCCTCAATCACCTTCTTTTATTTTTTTTACCGCCTTTTCAAAACAATAATGTAGAGGTCTCCCTTTTAGCCTTTTTTTTTTTTTTTTACTATTACTCCGCACAGGAGACCTTGGGGGAAATAATATCCCTCAGGGCCTATGTCATCTTTGGGGATGCTGTGTGGATGATCTTTTAAAGAACAGGAAGGAGTGAATCTAGGTTTTGATGACACCCATGTTATAGGAGGGAGGAAACACAGAGACCGGCAAATCATTTGACAGCCGAGGTGTTTAACACAAGAACAAGTTGTAGAAGCGACCCATTCTCATGTGACAAATGTCAACCGTGTACAAATGTTGGGCGCGCGTTTGGCGTATTTCCAGAGTGTGCACGAAGGGATCAATGATGCTAGTTCCTCGGAGCATCTTCCATACTGGTAGAACAGGGACATCTATTCTCCAAATATTCTAATCCATTTGACTGATCCTTTATCGGGCAAATTGAATTTGAGAAACAGTGTTCGATTCACTCAATCATCTTCCTGGGAGACCTCTGACTTCTATTCTCTTCATAATTTATTTTCTTGACACTTCCTCCTCGTCTAACGACTCTATATTTCAAATCAATTTTTCATTGTTTCTCTGCTCAAACCCCTAGTCAACAGGGAGAGTACTTGCCATTATTTTATTTTCAGTTTATACCTATTAAGTGTTGCCATATATTATCTTTTTAAATGGATTATTGCGATTGCTTGTCGTAAATGTCGTGGTGTTATTTTTCTTTTGTGTCAATTTATTTGCAGGCCGTAGTTGACGATAGTGAAAGGGACTTTGACGAAATAGCCGCATGGTTGAGTGCTGAAGAGGTCAGTTCCATGATTTAACCCATTGAGGTCATCCGTAGTCTTGTGTACATATTCTAACCCCAAACACAGACTTTCGACTAACCTGTATGATAGTGTTGAGCACGTTTTCAATCATAACTCATGAACATTTTATTTGTAAATTTTTAATCATAAATCATGCAATGAATAACACATCCTAAACGAAGGAACACGAAAACCTAAACATAAGTTGATCCAACACCATTTAAACTTACTTTTTAAGGTTTTGTTAGTTTATTTGAGAAAAATATTGAGGGGAAGAAAATAATGTCTTCAAAAACTCATTTTGAAAGATAAAGTACAAAATAAATGTTTCTCATTGGAGTTAGTCATTTTTTCCAAAAAACTTTTTAGCGACCCCTTGATTTTTTTTTCATAATAAATTCTTACTAACGAGGCTTTAATGGGTGAGGTGACGAGTCTGGTGACCAGATAATTAAACACGCATCATCAACGATCGGCACAATTTTTAAGAGTAACATAAAGTCGTTAAAAGTATGAAAAGAAAAAAAAACTAGCCTGCGAACCTAATTAACCATTTTTATAAATTACTTAAAAAATATTAAAAAAACGATTAACCGCCCATCCTTTGGGTTATTATTCAAAAATTAGGTAAAAAACATGGTTTTTTTTTCATTAGATTTCGCAATAACAATACGTGTGTTTACGATATACCGACTTGTATGGGAATGACGAAAATACCCGACCCAATCCGTTAGCTTCGGCTGACCTCGAAATACTAAACCAGATGACGCAGGAACAAACTTGACATATAGTAATGTTTTGTGGGTTTCGGGTATAGTTATTTTGTACCTGAACATACGGAATACGGCTTGTTGCATTCGGGCGATAATATAGTGGCCGTATCACGTATGTTCATATGGGTAGGGCGGTTAATTAGGTTTGAAGGCTTTTTTTAAATACTTTATATCAGTTTTTAAAAGTGTGCCATTTTATACGCGTGTTGAATTGTCATGGAACCAAAGAAGCTATATTTAAAAACAAGAATTATTCTAATACTTACTATGTTTTAGTTTTTTCATTATCCGGCTTAACAGTCGTTTTGCCCTTGGAAGAAGAATTGTATAATAAATTTACTTATTATATATATGTAATGCATTTGTTTTCCTGAAATCATACCGAAATTTGATGAAATTTCAATAATTCGATATGCAGTTGTACAAACTAAACACAAACAACATAATGTATCCACTGCTATCTTACACACTGAAGAATTTAATTTCATGGTTTACTTATTATCACTATCCATATAAATCACGCATGTCTGGAACAAAAAGTTTAATTTGATTCTTCATTTTTTCTATAAATAGAAACATGTTACTATGTGATAAGGTGAAATGATTTATCTCAAATGATGTTATAAAAATATTTTTATATGCTTTACAATATTAAAGTTAATAATTCATCTGGAGGATGAAAAAATAGAATATAAAACCAAAAGAAAGGGTTAGGGAACGATTGAACAAATAATTATTTGAATGCTATTTTTATTTAAGTACTTTTTTTATTTTATTCAACCTAAAGTGAACCCCTCTATTAGTTATGAACCTAAGTAAGTAGGTACTAAAAATAATTTTATCAAGTCAACTATAAAGACTCGGTTACACGGGTCGATCTTGTTGCTATTGCGGCGAGTGATTGTCACTTGCTATTCTGATTCTGTAGTCTATTCTGAATATTTATTTATTTAATATCAATGGTATAAATATACCGTAAATAATAATTACATGTCACAGTTAACTGCAAGCATAAGAATATAGCACAAATAATTTAAAATGGTAAATATTAAATGTGGCATTAGGTCGTAGAATGACATCAGAGAGTATATAAAGAATGAAGGATATAAAAGTAAAAGATATGCGTACATATAAAACATATAGTAAACTCAAGTTATATTAATATTGATTGAAAATATGTAGCTGTTTTATACTTACCTTCCGTGAATTTAAATAAATCCACCACATCTGCGTATCTATTACTAACTTCATGTAATTTAGGTGCAAGCGAGTGTTTGTAATGCTCAGTCCTGGTGTTGTTACATTTAAACAGGATTTTGGAACAGTTGCTCTCGTAGGTATATGAAATTGAATGAGGTTAATTAAATCAGGGACAAATAACAATTTGATAAAGTGACTAGCAATTTGAGATGTCAGACAGGGTGATAGTAGAGCTGTGTCACGTGACCGTCAAATTCGCACTAAAATTAAATGTGTTTTAATCGGGTCGCCGCTATGTTCATTAGCTGCGTGAAGCTTGAAACTCGAGCAAGTAGAAATAATAAAATAATATTATTTTTCTAATGAGGAACTCGAGCCCAATTTTTTATTTTTTTTTTATCAAGTTAGTTTTCATAGTTAAAATAATTATAAAAGTTTTAATTTTTCAAAGTCCGCCACAATGCTCCAAATCTATGGCCGGTCGGTTTTGAGGTCAAATGTCAAAACAAAGATGAGCTTTACCGTACATAATTTTATATTCTATTCATAGTAAACCATAACTAAACGTAAGTAAGAAAATTATGTACCTTTTTAGAAACTTTAACTCAAAGAATAATAATAGTATTGAGCATTAACATTATTATATTATCCATATTGATAATTGGTTTGCCCATGAATTCTCTAATTTCGTTCATTAATAATAGTATTGAATATTGAACAACAGTTATAGAATTTAAAGTCCCTCAAATTAAGTTAAAATTTCGCCAAAACTAAAAAAGTACATATTTAAAATACAAAAATATAAAATACAACAAAATCGAAAAATAAAAATTTCCATACTAATCCAAAAACAGAATGCGCATGTGATGTTCAGATGTTCCAAATACAAGGTACCAACATAACAAGGTGTTTCAATGAGATGATTTTTTATTCACTTTTAAATAACGATTTATTAATTCTACATATAATAAAAGTTATATATTCAGAATCGGCGTTTCCTGATCTATATGAATACATATTTTTAAAGCCATTATATTTTTCACTAGAGTTCCTTATTATATATTTTTTTGTCTTTCAAAATCGGTAGAAGCTTTTTAACTAAACTAATATATGGCTTGTTTTGAACTGTTGGCTTTATTAACTAAACACACTGTTTTCTAATTCTTTGTACAAATGTTACGATACAATTTGCATGTTTTTCTTGTGAAATGATTTATGCTTGCTCTATACAATGTACTCGTACATGTTGAGCCATATTTGTTTTTAATATTAACAGAGCAGTGACAATGCCCGTTAGTCCTTTTTATGACTCAGGCGCGATCAGCTGTATTATAAATGATTATTTTTTCATAAATTTAGTAACATTATTTGTTCTGCTTCTTGCAATAGCTGCTGTAGAGATGTTTTCACAGCTGATCTAGAAATAGAAATTTGTTTGAGTTTTAAAATTATGTAGCTAAAATACAGTGTTTTATTTTTAACTCTTTCTCCTTTTGATTGTACATAATGCCTAGTTTATAATGGACTAATAGCTAATTTGTGCGTCATCTTGGGACAATCTGGCAAATGGGGAATTGCCCAACGCAACAGGGTGTGACTTAAACGGTGGTCAAATAAAATAAAAAGTTTTGCTAATAGATAAAATATGTTTTCGGATAATGAAAGATCATAAGTTTTAAACAAACCATCTGTAAGGTGGTGCCTGCTGTTCTCTATGCACTGTTGCAACCGATTTCTGAAACTCCTCTCTACACGTTCCAACATGTCCATCGGAATTCAAGCTATTTCATACTGAATAAGATTCTTCAGTTGAAACAGGGTCGTTGGGTGGTGTTTTTTTTAACCTTTTCTACGTGTCATAAATATGTATGGCTTCTGTCTCAAGCGGGGCTTTTTGTCTATACTTTTTTGTAATAATAAAATAATTACATATATTTAATAATCCGAGGCCCGATCCTGTCTTATTAAATGTGTAATTAATTATATTCAACATTTGTCTGCACTTTGTGATAAGACAAGATTCATACAGTTTCTTACACAAACTTAACTTTATGTAGTAACTAACATCAGGGGCGTGCATTGCTCTATGACCAAAGGTAGGCTGTGTGTAATTTTTCAATTTATAAATCATGCATTGAATATTTAAGAATGGCCATTTTATCTGTCCTAAAACGGGAAACCTCCTAGTTGGACAGTAAAATGTACTAAATAAAACAGATACATTAACATCTTCCACTGATTGTTGTGGTCAATTGGATAAATGCGCGTACAAGTTCCTTATCAAATTCGTGGAAAAAATGTGTTGTGATCAGATAGTTGTCATATTTTTAAAATATCTTTTTATGGCACGTTTTTCTTAGGGTAGGCACAGCTTTTCAGCCTTTATGGATTGCACGCCATTGAGTAACATAGGTACCCTTTTATATTTGGCGTATAAGTACAGGAGTAAAAATTTTAAAAAAGGATTCCTTATACATTAATTTGAGAAAAATCTTTTACTTTTTCATTTGTTCAAGCGCTCATACCAAGGCGTAATAATATGTACATAAATTTTAATCATTGTATCATAATCACCTCTTTCCAAATGTATCAAAAATTACATTTTATCAGTTGTTTTGTCTTTCTGGATATCTCCAGCATCACAAGCGTGAACATTACATATACCTTACTAATCTAAAGTTCCTTGAATTATCCAGGCCTCTGGACTAGAACCCGTTGAAAGTGTGACCAGCAGTGACTTTGACAAGTTCCTGGCGGAGCGGGCGGCGGCCGCGGAGAGCAACCCCCCCTCCACCACCCCCCAGACGCGGCCGCGGCAACCCAAGAAGGACGAAGATGGCATGTTCGCCCTCTGATTTGTCTCTCCCCACCCACCCAAAACACACCTTTACCTTACTTAGCCACTAGGATTGTCTGTGTTCCATTTGCAAATGTAATCTGTCTAAAGAGGTCTTGTGTGTTTGAAAGAAATTTTATCCGGGATGTACACTGAAGGGATAAACACAACATAAAGGAAGAAGTGTTTTGTGGGCATGTATCTATACCCCAAGTAAGGTCATTTCTATCTTACGTTGTGTGAAATTGATCATAGATTTTACAAATATTGAAAAAAATTCTTAAACGGGTTATCAATTTCATTGGCCTGTTTGAGGTATACAAATGGAGTAAACATCAGCATTCGAAATATGGGCAACAACATGCGGCCAATTTTCTACATTGAGATAACACGGGCTTCAGTCTTCAGTCGATTATAAGCGCTCGCCAGGTATGGATGAACAATGATAATGGCAAAATGCCTACATGACTGGACTTGTCATTTTGGAAAAGATGGAAAAAACATTGGTGTAAATTGACTTTCTTAATGTTGAAAAACTCAAATGCTGCCCAGACGTGTGATGTGGTGACTCCATTTGTTGAGTCCGTTCACTGTCAGAAAAATACAGGTGACATCGAAAGCTGCCTCACCCCCCTTCCCACTTCACTCTATTCATTTACCACAATGTCTGTAAATTGGCAACACCGTTTTCTTTCAAATTCGTATCACACTTCTAGGTATTATCTGTTCAGTGGGGATGTACCATTCAATTTTGAACAATACCTTTTAGTGATTGGCATAATTGAAATATATTTACAATCGAAATATTAATTTTTATAATCGAATAATGTTTTGAATTATTTTCTTTGATGCAAAAAAAACGACATTGACTATATTATATCGTCTAACATACTACAATATTTATTTTATGAAAAAAATGCCATCTTCAATATGAAAAACAAAACAAAAAACATTAAAAGTCACAAGTTTTTTGTGGTCACAAATATCTAATGATTCTGATGTGATGATAACTCGTTGGTCAGGGAGAATAATACACGAATATTCATGTTGGTAATTATAATGTATTCAATTTGATGGTTGGAATATAAAAACAAAAGATTTTCGCTCTCAAACCATTTATACTACCTTTATGTCTCTCTTTCACACAATCACTCAGACGTCTGTTAAGTTCAGTACTGTGCTGTTATGAATTTCGATTGCTACATAATTTGATTATCTAGAAATATGTACATGGATATTAGCCATCACGTATTAGTGTATATTATCATATTGGAAATACATAGATAAAAATTAAACATTGTCTATGGTTTCATCAAAATGTCTTTCATCCGTTGTATTATTTGATAAAAATATCAAAAATACCTTGAAAATAAAATTACTTTTACACAAAGAATATTTTAAGGACACATGCTTCTTTATTTAAACCGCCGGAGTATTGAGCATTCACCATGCAATGCCATGATTTTGATACTATGCTACTCAAATGTATTTAACCGTATTCACAGTACCTATACCTATTTTTAATAATGTTGCCATATTCCACCAACTGTCCCCGCTACCTTGATATCTTTTCAATATTTATCAAATTATCAATTCAAATTTATTATTGGAAAAAAAACTTAAGACTTATTTACCAATATTATAAATTTGTTTCTTTAATCACAAAACACTGTTTAAGTTGTAGAAATCTCACTAAGCACAGACTTGAAATAATATTGATTTGTTCTTTTGAAATATTTATACGTAGTACGTAGGGGTTTTTATTTAACAATTCTTTAATAACTAGCCCTTTAATAGGTGTGATGAGATCACCGATTGATGTGCAGAATTGAATGCATCATATTTTAGCATATAAAATTTACCATGAGACATAAAATGAATCGAACAAAAATGAGATTTCTGCTGATTTTTTTTTTTGCTGTCAGTTTCTTTAACTTTTGGATCTCAAATGCCCACGCTTTTATAGGTTTACCTTCCCAATAGATCCAAAGTGGATATGCTGCCAATATATTTGCCAAAAATAGCAGTTCTAACACATTGTAGAATACTTAAAATATTCTAATTAGACTGATTCTCCCGCAGTAAAGATAATGCAAAACTTAATAAAGTGTATTAAGTTACCTTCTGCTACTTTGCAGGAGTCGTCTTTGAATTTTTGTTGTAGTAGTTAATCAATGTGACAACTCTGTGATTAACTCACTTATTCTCCATCAATGCACATAGACTATGCTAAAGGCCTCAACACCCATCATCTGTTGGTGAAACATATATATTTAAGGACAATGTCATGTGAAACAATAAAGTCAATGAAAGTAACCTATTGTCATTCAAATGATTGTTTTTCCGAAATTCTAGAGCAAATCGGTGGACAAAAAGTGAATGACAGTTTGTGGCATTTTCAAACTTGTAAGATTGTAACATTCACGTATTAATCGGAACACTACTTCTTGGGTTTGCAAGATTGTCAAAACCACGGGGACAAAGAAATATTTTTATTTTAAAATTTACTTTCTTATTTGAAAATACCAGAAAATCGCATAGAAAATACGAAAATTCATATTATATGCCTGAAAATAGCGAACTACACATTACTTTCGTGAAAATGAAAAAATTCACATGTTTTTTTGCATAAAAATAACGAATTCGCATTATCGCAAATAGGAAATCATATAA
This sequence comes from Halesus radiatus, assembly GCA_022606495.2. Classification (NCBI taxonomy): domain Eukaryota; kingdom Metazoa; phylum Arthropoda; class Insecta; order Trichoptera; family Limnephilidae; genus Halesus; species Halesus radiatus. The sequence goes on from JAHDVE020005650.1 coordinate 163,800, forward strand.
ATGCCAAGTTTTAAAAAAATTGTCTAACAAAATTATGAAGAAAAAAAGGTCTTCAAAGTCATCTCTTGTAAAGTAACCAAGTACTTTATAATGAATACACACTATTATTAGCTTTTGAGCATTTCTCTTATAAAATCAATAGTTGCCTTAAAAGGCGACATTAATTGTTGTTTGTGATCTTCAATTCAATTTTGCTTGATTTGTAATAAATAATTTAATTTAACAGCAGTATGCACATGAAATGTATATATTTATATACTGTATACTCGTATGTATGTCTAATGAAACTTTCCAAAAGCCATTTGTTTAATGAAATGCATTCTGCAAAAGTTGAATGTATTACTTAATCTATTATTTATAGCATTTTATATAACAAATATTGGCTTAGTTATAAAGTTATTTAGTTTATTAATATCTAACGTAATAATATAACATCCGTGTAAGACGGATAAGAAGATAAGATATGAAAAAGGAAAGAGAATAAACATTGTGTATTAATTAAAAATGTTAAATGTTACAAAAGTGTTTATGTATGTGTGTGTACATAAAGAGTGATTTTAAAGATTATTTATTGGCTTTATACGGTATATTATATTATTATTGATTTCATGGCTTCATAAAGACTCCTTATCATTTGCATAATTCACTTTAAAATTTACCATGCGTGACTTACCTGACTCGAGCATAAAAATAAACCCATATATAAAATTTATGTCTCCGTGCTCTACTTCATGAATACACACTCTATTTTAGTAGCTTTGTGTTAAATTGGTTCTGAAGAACAAGTTCAATTGTAGCGATACATAATAATTTTCACAATTTTCGTTATCTTGGCAAGGAAACCATAAGCCAGTGATGGCCCTTCAAAATCTAATCAATACAATCATAATATCGTTGTTGCGCTGTTACAACCTCCAACGTGACAGATCAAAAAACCATTTGGAAACATTGTCACATTAGCTGTTTTAACAAACTAGCTACACTGCTCTATTCTTGTATTATAATAGATTACGATGCGGTATTTCAGTATACTCGGGAATGTCATCAGTCAGCTTGTCTTGGACAAGGCTCCTACCAGATAGTAACTCGACAGACGTAAGTATCTCTGTTAGCAGCGAGCTTAACCTTTTCTATGCGTCAAAATCATGTATGACTTCTATCACACGCGGGGCTCTTTAAACTATAGATGCTTACAGGGCGTAAATGTGGTGCGGTCTGAGATACCGGGACATAGTCGCGCAAGTCTAAATCATAGATTTTTATAAATAAAATACGTAACTATGTTTAAACAGCATTTCACAATTTTTTTAATGTAAAATAGTCTGAGAATTTTAATTACATACATGGTTTGTCTCATTAAGATGTCAACGACAGATTGTTGGCTTCGTTTCAAACAAATGCATATCATAAAAATAATTCCAACCGACAGAATAAATATGTTCATTAACATACTGCACATTTGTAACCCATTATGAAATAAGGCTTGTTATTTGTGTATAAAGAATCATTTTACACTAAATTTTATATTCATAATAGGTAGCGCTGATGATAAAACTGTAAATGAATTCATTTTAATTAGTCATTTTTATGAAGAACAAAGTGCTTTGCAATGGCGAAATGCTTTTAGTCTTGAATGGTTTTTCCAATAACATATTGGGTTTATATTTTATTAACCAATCTGATTTTGTTATTTATACATTTTATTGTTGTTAATCTTATTTTTATACGCAATCAACTTAGCTTTTGTAAAATACTTTCTTACTGTTCTTTCTGCAGGTTCGATCTGTGAACCTGAATATTTCTCTTCCATTTATCCGTGGATATTATTTACACATTGAATTTAAAAACAAGCATTTTCTATAATTAAAACATTCCACTGAAATTCACATTTGAATGTGCTTGAAATTTTATAACACATTTTCTGGAGTTTTTTTTAAATGTTACTGCAAGAACAGTGGTACTTATAAATATATATTTATACATTTCGAATATGTTTATATCAATTTGTCTGGGGGAAGGGTAAAAGAAAAGTAATCTGTGGTAAATGCCTTTGCCTCTTACCTCTACCGCTTGTTTTTTGTTCAAGTTGAATTCAGACTGTTTCTATTGCAACCAACTTTTTCAAATTGATTTCTTAAATGTTTGTTATTTTTCATATAGCCTCTATATAATCTTTGTACTTATATGCCAAAAAAATATTTGTATAAAATAATACTTGTTTTATTTCATCCGTCAAAATACTCTTCTTGGTGGCCAAGTTCAAATAAAAACCAACACATTATTATACAGACGTAAGTATAAACTGTAGAACTCAAATTACAAGTACAATCCAAATACAATACTTTTCCTCCAAAGTCCTACACACGTGGCCCCAGAATGGTTTTTTTTATTTTTTTAACTAAAATTATTAATAAAATCAAATTAGTACAGAATATTCCACCCAGAGCACATTAATAATGATGCACGCAAAATCTAAACTATTATTCAAATAATCTCTATGGCCTTTGTTGATGAATACTTTTTACATATGTTCATTCATCAATGCAGTGTACTTGATGCACCACCCACTTTGGCTTGGCTCACACAGTGGGGGTAGAACTAGAGCGCCTACGCTCCATCATAACTCGCATGATAATTTATTTATATGAAGTATTTATTTATTTGAATTATATCTTCAAATTGTTGGCAGATCATATGAAGATTAGTTTAGCGAGAAGCGGAACGATTTGCAACACGTGTAGTGGCGAATGATTTATGGGTGAACAAACGACTCATCTAGCAGATACGCTAAATCCAAAAATATTATTAAAATTCCCTAGAGTACAATTTGACCACTACATAGATTTGTGTTCTGCAAGTATTTTTAGTTTTTATTATTGTGACAGCTGTTTCGGCGTTCAAGGCCATTGATTTATATTAATATCTCACTTCAATTCTCGGGTTCGGTACCGAAGCGTATTTTTAATGTTGTCAAATTTGCTCCTTGAGATTTATGCAATCTGCGTAGATTTGAAGTTGTGTTGATCACGGAAATCTTCAAGTCAAGTTGGTCAGTTCCCAACATTTGGGGTAATTCAATATAAAACAGGTTAATAACATTTTTGGAAGATTTATTTTTATATTTTACAAATTACATTAGCGCACTTATACTCTTGTGGTGAAAGAATGACGTTGATCACTCGTAGTTTCTGGCGGGTACACAAATAATGTATTTACATTGCAATAGTAACAATCTGATCCGACAAAATATATCTCTGTTTTGTTTATCTTAGTACGACGTCCATTCTATAAACTAGGAAGTACCCCATAAATAACAATTAAATCACATTCACTCGCAAAAGTAATAGAAACTCTAAGAAAAGTTGTAGACAAAATAAATCTTTGTTGTATAAAAAAGGGAAATATCAAATACTCTTTCCTCCTACGTACAAATAATTGAATACGCACTTCCAAGCTCGCAGCGGTTGAAGGGTACACATTCAGTGATACACAGTACAATACAGACAAAGTTAGTTAATGCACAGTGCGGGAATTCACTTGGAATGTGGGAAACAGAAATCAATTCAATTAGTATTGTAATCAAGTGTAGTATTAAGATATTTTAAAGTCTTCGACGCACAACCAACTTTGAAGCATTCATACGGCCATAATCCGAAACACCCTCTTAATTCAATCACGTCTACCTCTCTATCCGCTAGAAGCATCCCCCATTGAGTTTTCTTAATCAAAAATATATATCAACATAACTTAACTCTACCCATTTCTATCGGAAGATTAGCGCGCCCTCCATCCAAAAGTATATTTTAAATTGTATGTAATAAATAATATATTCAAACATTTTTAACAAATATCATTTTAAAATCTTTATTGTGGCAACACCAGTCTTATTTCTAGAATGCAAATCGAGATGGCTTCCTTTCCTCAACTGCAAAGACAATATTACTATGTATCATGCTTTAATAGATGTCCCATGGGCAAAGAGACACGCAACAGATAATGTAACGCTAGCTGGGAGATGATGGCTGATGAAGGAAGGGGAAGATATGAAGGTGGTTTGTGTGTGAATTGGTTGGATTCCTAATGCCTCAGTCTCTTGTTTCTTCATTTACAACTCGTCCTTTCTCGGGGTGTCATCATCCTCATCTTCCTCTTCCGCCTGGAAAACAAACAAACAAACGTGAGTAATTTTATATTTGCCCGGGCTTTGCTAGCTTATATTGTTAAAACACAACTATTGTGGACCTTTGAAAAAAGTTTTTAAAAATGCATTTTCATATCACAAAGTCGTATAGGAAACTTTTTCGTCTTATTCGAAAATACATATTTCAAAGCCACAAGAATTTTTTAAAATAAACTTCTTTACTTTGTGGAAACTGTCCTGATCCCCAACAATTGTGCATTATATGATCCACTAAAATTGGCAATGAGTAAAAAGAAAAGAAAAAGGTTCCTGGTTACTGTTACTATGGGAACTACAATAGTGGAAGAGATAGAGGAAGAATGGGAAGAGTTAGAGGTAGAGTTAGAGTTGCAGAGAGTGGAGTTAGTACAAGAGCTGTCATTACCCTCACCTCTTCGGACGCGGCCTGTCCGTACTCGCCGCCGGACTCGACGAACTTGATGAGCCCCTCGAGGGTGCGCTCCCCATTGTACTCCACCACCTTGTTCTCCTTGGTGTACAACTTGATTGTGGGGAAGGAGGTGATCTTGGTGTGCTCCAGCTCGTTGACGGTGGAGTCCATCTTGGCGATCACCACGGCGCTGTTGGCGGCGTAGTTCTCTCCCAGATTGTCGTAGATAGGCGCCAGTTGCTTGCAGTGGCCGCACCTATGAGACAACACAAACTCATTTAAATATATTCCCCAAAGACTCGGTCACTAAAAGGAGAAGAATTAATGAAAAGGGAATACGAGTACTTGCATAACACGACATAGAAATTCTAGAATTTTTCCGATACATCACCAGAAAGATGGAATATTTAAATAAATTGAACAAAAGTTAGAAAAGTCAAAAACGTGCATAAGAAAAGTAATGAAAGTGAAGATGTCGAACCAAGACAGATTTATGGTTCTACGGTAAGACCCACTACTCCTGAAAATTCATTTTATAATTTTTTTATCTTTTTTAATCCATTGAATTCCTGTATAAGGGAAAACTAATTATCAAATACAAAAAGGTTTCTGGGATTATTGAACAGTCTAGAAATTTCTTGCAACTAAAACATCCCACGCAGCAGATTTGATTTAAAAAAAGCTTTATTTTGATTGATGATGACAGAACATAAATCTTTCAATCAACTAAAGTGTTTTGACGCGGCGCCATGCTTCATCAATGAAAGGGGAGCACTTGTCCACGAAGCGCGGGATGGGATGATTAATCATTTTGTATTCACCACCGCCAAAATAATGAAGATGCCTCTCTATTGAATTCACTTCCTGCGAGGTATTCACCGATTCAGTTAATCCCGGAGATTAAAAAGATTTCGTGGGATGGCTGGTTTACTCACCATGGGGCGTAGAACTCAACGAGGACATTGGTGGACTCGTCGAAAACGACGGCGTCGAAGTTGGAGGAGGATAGGGTCCACACGGGGGTTTTGTTCCAGTCCTCGGGCAGCTCCTGGCTTAGGAGATGCTGCTTCAGCTTGCCAGCAAGGAAGTCTGATACAAAGGCCTGGAAAAATGATAAAAAGATGAATACCATACCACGTCAATTCACACAAAAAGTCATTCAATAGTTAGTTGCAAGGAAATGTTTGGAGTCAGTTTCTTGGTTAAATTTTATTATAAATACACCAAGTGTCAACCAACTTGTACTGTAAACTTGGGAATTTTCTGAAGACCCATGTTTGTTGCAGATTTGAACATTTTGAAACCTTATGAGAAATAATAAATATTTTCAATGATGAAAAACGTGTAATTCACAATTATTATTTCCTTCTTAAGTCTGTTCTATAAAAGTTTAAATAAACCCTACATTTTATTGTCAGACCGAACAATTGCTCTAAGAACACCTGTAATATTAACACCAATTAAATACACAATTCTCGTAAAGGTATTTACATATGAGCGAGCAATTGCTCTAAGAACACCTGTAATATTAACACCAATTAAATACACAATTCTCGTGTTAAAGGTATTTACATATCTAGAGGGGAATGTATATGTATGCACTATACACCACACCCTTTTCTTTACAGTTCTATTATTAGGAAACAGATGTAGCCATGTTTGTTTACCTCAACATTCTCGGAGGTGAGTTCTGGGTTCTCGGGTTTGTACTTGGACATATCTTCCTCCAGGCCGATCAGTCGCATGGAAGGAACTTCCTCCTTCTTCATTCCGAAGAATTCCATGATTCTGGAAGTGATTACATCATTAGATAAATAAACAGAGATTCATTAAAC